>JAXIVJ010002405.1:0-67500 GCA_036785665.1 Chirona hameri
TTCTGAAGACCTTGGTGGCGTAGTTGTTTTTGCACGTTGTGCTCACATCTATATCCAAGAAGTGAAGCTTGCTATTCTCTTCAACTTTGTAAGTGAATCTTAGTATCGGATTATCTTCAAATTTGCACTTCAGGGCCTCTAGTGCTTCCACATCATCCACCTGTATGCATACGTCGTCGACGTACCGCTTGTAGAAGTCTGGTTTGTGTTCCAGACTGAAGAGCACCTTGTACTCCACAGCGCACATGTAGGCATTTGCGAAAAGTACGCCAAGTGGGGACCCCATTGCGACACCATCGAAATGAAAAGTATCCCACTTGGCGTACTTTTCGCAAATGCCTACATGTGCGCTGTGGAGGACAAGGTGCTCGCCAGTCTGGAACACAAACCAGACTTCTACAAGCGGTACGTCGACGACGTATGCATACAGGTGGATGATGTGGAAGCACTAGAGGCCCTGAAGTGCAAATTTGAAGATAATTCGATACTAAGATTCACTTACGAAGTTGAAGAGAATAGCAAGCTTCACTTCTTGGATGTGAGCACAACGTGCAAAAACAACTACGCCACCAAGGTCTTCAGAAAACCCACCGACATCGGCCGATGCATGAATGCTCGCAGCGCGTGCCCCACACGCTACAAAAAGGGCGTGATACGCACTTACGTGCGAAGAGCCCTATCGCAGTGTAGTACATGGGAGCTAGTGCACCAAGAGCTACAACACGTCAAGCAAATGCTGGTCAACAACGGCTATTCCTGCAACGACATTGAAAATGAAATCAACAAAACATTAGACAAGTACCAGACAAGAACGCATCAGAAGAACCATGATGGCCAAGCAACAGATGAAACCCAGCAGAACCAAAACCAGGACCGGTTCAAACACAAGACGCAAGTTCACAAGGTGTTCTATATGAACCAGATGAATGATGCATACCAAAAGGATGAAAAGGTCCTGAAGAACATTTTGAAGAAAAATGTGATTCCAAAGGAAGGGCACGATGTGCGGCTCATGGTGTACTACAAGAGTATGAAAACATCAAACATGGTCATCAGAAACCGCACAAAACCGAACTACCTGCAAGAGACGCATGTTGTCTATAAATACAATTGTCAGAAAGGAGATTGCAAGCTCCGAGACACTGCTTCTTACATAGGTAGCACAACGATGACCCTGTCCCGCCGAATCTCCTATCACCTATCCGCCGGAGGCCCAACTGAACACTGTCAAAACACCCACGGACAACGCATCAATAGACAAGATATGGTCGAGAACACTAGCATCCTGATGCGGGAGCAGAGCCAGTGGAAGCTGCGGATCATTGAAGCAGCCTACATCATGGAATGCCAGCCCGCCATGTGTGATCAGCTAGAACACAGGGGACGGATCACGCTGACCGGATAGGATGGTATGTGAAATGGCGATGGTGACTAGCAAAGACAGACAGATAATTGTATATATAGGATATTGATTTTGCTCACTTTGAGTAGTTTGAGTAGTTGAATGGAAGATTGATTGTTAATTGTATGTAGTCGAATACTTGATAGCCATCCTGATAGATATTTGTTTGCGGTATTGTCAGTGAGTTTGCAAGACTGGAGTTCATCTTCGAAAAAATGAGCATGATAGCGGCAGTATGTTTGAATTTTCAATTAGCAATTGATTCAACTTTGACCTGAACTTTGACATTATTCACATCGCGCTTAGATATATGTAGTATTAACATATGTATGAAATAACGTAATTATTTACACTGAAAGGGTGATGTGATACCCATACACAGCATAAAACATGTAAATATTGCCTGATGACGAAGTAAGTACTTCGAAACGCGTCGCATGCTCAATATAATGATCGAATGAACATTGGACCAATTTTGTACCAGTTATCAGAAGAGAAGAGGAAAGTAATACGAAAGAAAGAGAAACTTCAAAAGAAAGTGATAAAATCAGATACGCGATCGTATTCAACCAAACTTGTCTTAAAGAAGATATCTTGCCTGCTTACACGCATATATATATATATATATATATATATATATATATATATATATATATATATATATATATATATATATATATATATATATATATATATATATATATATATATATATTCGAATGTGCAATCAAATTAGACATTGCTGGGAAGATACTCCAAACCAAACTTTTGAGAGAAAATGAATGAGACAAAAACATAGACACTTGAAACAGGCCTCGAGTGGGCAGGAGGAGCAGCCCAGGCTTACTGTGACCACCATCACAGAACCAGAACCAGAACCATTAGCCTCACCTCATAATAATCATCTCAAAGAAAACGCCGTGAGACCCAAGTAATAACAGCATTCACCTATTCACCTACATGCCTGACTGACAAGTGACCGTACTCGGCGCCGGGCGGCTCTATCTGTCTCGAGAAGGTGCGGCCTTCAGATGGTGCGACAGCGTGCGACACACTCCCATGTGACAGCACGACTTCTTCGTCGGAGGCTCACACGCACTGCATCGCCGTCACGATTCCGTGACAGAACACCACCAATCCGTGCCACATCTGTGGTAACGCCGTGTGTCTCTGGTATCTGGACCTGGAGGGACGACCAGTGCGGATGATCTGACGCCTTACGGTGTGGATGATGAAGCACCCAGAGTGCGTAACGAATTCGCAGCTATTTCGTCAGAGGTTGAGAATATTAGTACAAAATGCCAACAGTCAACACATATATAGTTTTTTATATTATATTTGAATTCGTAGACGAATTAGTCGACATCGATTGGTCGTGAGTTGAACGCCTGATATTGCTGACACACAAGGACGTAGGCAAGGGGAGGGGGAAGGGGGGGGGGGGGGGGCAAGGGGGCCAAGCCCCCTCCCCCCTGGAGGCCAGGCGAGGGGCCCCTCGGCCGAAGGCCCCAGTGTTTTGTATGGTGTCAGGCGCCCGCAAGACGCCTTACGTCGCATACAAGAACGCCAACGAACCGAACACAAATCGTAACACGAATAAATAACAGCACTTGCTTAGTCTGTTAAAGGCATGTATATGTAAATACGTAGAAAAGTGCCCCAGCCAGAGTGGATAGGGCTCTCTACGATCTGCAGAGGGCCCCTGTTGGCATTTAGAGGGCCCCTTCCGGTTGCAGAGGACCCTCAGCCGGTCTTTGTAGGGCCCTGCCGATCTGTAGAGGGTCTCTGCCGATCTAGAGAGGGCCCTCAGCCGGCCTTTAGAGTACCCTGCCGATTTGTTGATCGCCCTGCTAATCTATAGAGGGCCTCCGTCGGCATTTAGAGGACTCTACCGACCTGTATAGGGCCCTCTTCCAGACTTTATGGGTCCTGTCGATCTGCAGAGTGTCCCAGCCAATCTGTAGAGAGCCCTCTGCTGGCCTTTATAGGGCCCTGCCGATCTGTATAGGGCCCTTCCGATCTGTAGAGGGTCTCTGCCGATCTGGAGAGGGCCCTGCCGACCTGTAGAGCGCCCGCTTCCAGCCTTTAGAGGCCCTGTCGATCTGCAGAGTGCCCCAGCCAATATATAGAAGGCCCTCTGCCGGCCTTTATAGGGCCCTGCCAATCTGTATAGGGCCCTGCCGATCTGTAAAGGGTGTCTACCGATCTGGAGAGGGCCCTCTGTCGGCCTCTAGATGGCCCTGCTTGACTTTAGAAGGCCCTTCCGGCCTTTAGATGGCCACGTCGGCCTTTAGAAGGCACTGCCAGCCCTTAGAGGGCTCTTCCAATCTGCAGATCGCCCTGCCAATCTACAGAGGGCCTCTGGCGGTATTTAAAGAGGGCCCTGCTGACCTGTAGAAGGCCCTCTTCCAGCCTGTAGGGGCCCTGTCGATCTGCAGAGTGTCCCAGCCAATCTGTAGAGGGCCCTCTGCTGACCTTTAGAGGGTCATGCCGATCTGTAGAATGAGTGAAGAGGGCCATCTGCCGGTCTTTAGATAGCCCTGCCGACCTGCAGAGGGCCATCTGCCGGCCTTTAGAGGTCCCTGCCGATCTGTAGAGGGCCCTCTGCTGGCCTTTAGAGCAGGCGCGGATCCAGGATTTCGGTCAGGGGGGGGGAGGGGCGACATACAAAAAAAATTGCGCCCTACGGGCGCGTTTGTATGGCGCGACATGGGCGCGACATGGGCGCGACATGGGCGCGACATGGGCGCGACATGGGCGCGACATGGGCGCGACCCGGGCTCAAGGGGGGGGGGGGGGGGGGGGGGGGTAGCGCCCACTGGATCCGGGCCTGCTTTAGAGGGTCCTGTGGTGGTAGAGGTGGTCTGCTGTTCGAGCGCCGGTGAGGCTCTCGAAGGAAGACCAGTCAAAATTATAATTGTGTTTCAGTGCATGCTAGTAACGTCTGAGAGGAGTATAAGGCTTTGACAATGTAGGCTTTGGCTTTGACTCGAACTCGCACTGCCACTACCAGGAAAGGTCAGCCCAGCGCTCTCCCACTGAGCTATAGGGGCGAAAATATCGCTCGTTTTTGCACTATCAAAAGCTTTTTAATGTTAGTTTCATAATTCCTACCCCCGAAACCAGATCACTGCACAATAATTTATATGGGGCGGAATTCATGCATTGTACTGCAATAGAAGTTGCTGTGACGATAAATAAAGCTTGGATATTCCGATAACTCCTATATTACGGCTTATCACACATATTACATGATATATGTATATATATATATATATATATATATATATATATATATATATATATATATATATATATATATATATATATATATGACTATTCCATTTACGATTTTCATCTACAAGAACTCCTAAGTATTTAATGCATGTTGTGTCGTGATTGGTGTATCAAATAATACTATGTCAAGATCTTGTCACGTCACTGATCTATAATATATTCGGTAATTTGTCTTTGATGCATCTTGTGATAATATATGTACATGAAACCACTCGTTATTTGTGTGGAATTAATTCATTAATCTATATTTCGAACTCTTAAACATTTCTAGCTTAAGAATACAAATTGCCGTATATCACAGCAAATAAGTAAAAGGTATCTATGTCTGTTGTATTGCTGATGTCATTAATATAAAGAATAAATAAAAGAGGACCTAAAATTGAACCCTGTGGGACGCCAATTTTAATAATTTCTTTCTTAGATGCAACCTTATCTATTATTGCCATTTTATGCCTCTTATTAATATATGACTATCGTGTTGTAGAAACCCCACGTATCACAATTCACAATGCGGTGTATTTTTTTCAAAAGAATTGCTAAGCAAACTGTATCCAAAGCTTTCTGTAAATCAAGGTATAATGAGCGCATATATTGATATTTCGTTATTTTGTAGAGATTTTGTAACTTCATCGCACATGTGCACAATCGACATGTACGTACTGTGTTGTTTCCTGAATCCGAATTGAAGAAGATTCAGGATAATATTTGCATTAACCCACGTCCCGGATGTGGCAGATGTAAGGATGTAACCCGGATGTGGCAGATGTAAGGATGTAACCCGGATGTGGCAGATGTAAGGATGTAACCCGGATGTGGCAGATGTATGTGGCAGAATCAATGTACCGGATTTTCCGGATTTTCTGAATAACTTGAAAGCAATAAATATTGATGTCAATATTTCAGTACAATATGCTAGATCAGTTATACGTCTTATCACAACATTGCAATAGTGAAGTAATAGTAAAATAGTAGTAAAATAGTGAAGTACTTTGGGAGATAATAACGTTTTAATCACGTCATGTCATGTCATTTTTGGTGGAAAACAATAAATGTTTGACAAATTGTAGAAATTCGAGTTTTAAAGCAAATTGCAAATACAAAATGTCAAAGGAAAGTAAATGACATTATATTCAAAATCACTGTCTCAGATTTGCAAAAATTTTAGGTTTTGACTCCCAAAAATGAAAAATACACTTGTTTTCGTTGTCAAAAACTTATTCGTCGTTGTTTTACAACATACAACAATCTGTACTGTTTAGATTATGTGGGCCCCCCTTGCCTACGAGGGCCCCTCTGATCCCATTTGCCCCCTCCCCCCTGGGCGAAATCCTCTAATACGCCCCTGATGACACAATACTGTAATGTGATGTTAGAAAACGCGGAAACAAGCATGCAAGCATATTGCTAAAGTGGTCATTTTCTAGCTGGCTAAAGACACGGTCAAATCAAATATAAATTACGGTACATTTCTGGAGTGCTTGATTTCAAACATATCGTGTTTCCATATGCATAGCCGTATTTGACATGTCACCTCGATTGAAAGACATGATATATACAATAAAACATTTATATTCAGTAACAGAGGCAACGTCACGTATTACATCATAATGTGGCGTAGCGCACACTGAAACATCACAGCCACAGTCATAACAGCCACAGTCGTAACAGCCACAGTCGTAACAGCCACAGTCGTAACAGCCACAGTCGTAACAGCCACAGTCGTAACAGCCACAGTCGGGTGACGCATGACGTCATGTAGCGCGCCAGCTGTCTCTCCCCGTACCGCCACTAAAACGTCACAGCCACAGTCGTAACAGCCACAGTCGTAACAGCCACAGTCGTAACAGCCACAGTCGGGTGACGCATGACGTCATGTAGCGCGTCAGCTGTCTCTCCCCGGAGTGGTAGCAGGGCGGGGCGGGACAGGGCGGGACGCCGGGTCGGGCCAGGTCAGCTGACTGGCCGGCTGTCTGAGCCTGGGGTCAGGGTCGGGCCAGCTGGTCGGTGGCTGATGGACGCCAGTGGTGCAAGGAGGCGGCGGAGGGCGCGGTGGTGAGGTCCAGTGAACATGGCGGATCCAGCGGTATGATCTTTCTTCCAGAGGCCAGGTCGATGACCAGCGCAGCGACGCCTGGACCAGCGGTCAACTGCTCCCATCATGGTTTGTTAATTTTTTGTTTTGTTTATTTGACGTGATCGCCGACGGGGTGAGCCATTTACGGGCGAAGTCACACAGATATACCCACAAGTAGGCCAGGCACTAGCTCAGATATGGTGCATTCAAACAGATACTTAACTACTCACTTGTGCTTTGGATGAATGCATTTGCGTGGGGTTGTCAGATAGGTCAAGCTAATATGCATTAATTCGTCTCTTCGAGTGAACTGTTGCAAAATGTAAATGATGCTCTTCAGGCAATGTAGAGTTCGCTGTGCTCTGTTCTGAACTCTGTTGTCCGCTTGTCGGGAAAGAGTTATACCAAATAATTCCAAATCAGTCTTGGTGCCCTGACCAATTTGTTTGAGATATGGTATGTACTCTGTATTGAAGTAGAGGAAATCCGTGTAATACTACAATATTTTTATCTGGGTCAGCAGGCGAGACAAACTTCATTATTTGTCAGACCACTTTTCATAGGCTTTGTCACTTGTCTAAACTTTGTTTTAGGCTAATCTAGAGTGCCTTAACGTAGAAGTAAACTCAGCAAATCATTAGCAACTTCCTGTTAATCGCTATGCATGTTTTAATGCTGTTGAACTCTCTAGCATGTTTTGATAATTTCCCACGCGATAGTTAACCTAACAACAACAGATTTGTGTATTATGTAATATCATGGTTGTATTGAATTCTTGCTCGCATGGTATTTCCTAACCATATTTTACAATATAAACCAGTAAAACGTCTTTTTGGGCGATGACCGTGCGGGCGCGCTCTGGTAAAGCTAAAACAGGTTTGAAATATGAAACGGTACGGGAGCACACGTGGTAGTAACACATAGTCCTTGTAGTCCTTTTAGTCCTCCATAAAAATTGCCAGGCCTCCATGCATGCCAACATACAAATTAAGTTTTATTAAATTGTTCATGATCTCATTTCTCGAATCCGCCAAACGTGAGTACGTCCTGAGCGCTGCATGCTTCAGCGTATACAAAACTAATGCCTAGATTAATAATGCCATTTTTGATCATGAATAATTTTTGTTCATTTCGACGTTTGCGTGTGCCACGCGCTATGGTACCACCCCTATCAGAACGCATCATACCAAAAACAAAATTGATTTGATGGTCCTATCTAATGGTGAAAACCCGATCTCAATCGGAGCAGTGGTTGCAAAGTTATTAGCTTCAGAAAAGCGTCTGTACGGCCGTGTCGGGGCGGTTCAGACCGGTTCGGACCGGTTCGGGTCGGGCCGGGTCGGGCCGGGTCGGACCGGTTCGGGCCGGGTCGGGCCGGGTCGGGTCGGTTCGGGCCGGGTCAAATGTACATTTGTCTGGTAAGTTGACTCCTACCTCAGGGGCGCTTCGCGCCCGTGAAAATCTCGGTAATAAACATCTGTTAAAATCGGGAGATGTAAAACCTTTGACGTGCCCATTCTAAGAATCAAAACAGGCGGTTGAGAAGAAATTGGCAAGACCTTCAATGAACTTCTAAGTTGTCTTTAAAATATAAATGCACCTTTACCAACCCATTTTCACTTATGTCATCTAAGATTAAATGTCTAATATAAATGTAATAGGTGTACCTGGCCTGTGTCATGCCGTGACCGGCTGCTGATTCCTCGAACATCGTTAAACGAATAACAGGAGCCTTATCAACACTATATTTTCGGCAATCACATTAGGTACAGACTTACTGCTGCACGTATGTTGCTGTCGAACATGTTCAGCTATCATGATTCTGATATATTTGGCGTTTGGCGGTCGCATATCTGTTTTAATCCTCCGACTGTCGCTCCCCAAATCTCTGTCACCCTCACGTTAGCACGGGCATACGCTGGCATTAATGTTGCTAGGTTACATAAAACACCAAACTCAGTAGTTGATAGTGATATCGTAAAGTGATCTGATGCTTTCCTCAACCCACATCGTTGAGTTTAGGATTTGACGCTCATTTTTTATATTTAACTGTTAATTAACTGTATTTAACATCAGAATAATATGCTCGGACTGCTATCTGCTACCAGAATAATCAGTTGACAGAGCGTTAACGCTGTTATGGAAGGCATGTCTCAGCTCAGTGGTGATAACTCGATGAGACTAATAGGATGGTAAATACAGGTAATGGGACATTTGATTGGCAGCTGCATGATGACATTTCTTAAGCCGAGCACAGATGCGATTATCGCGGTCGCCTCGCTCCTGCTGTCTTCAACAGCGAACCTAGCCCCAATACTCAACATGGTTTGCCATATTTCTCACTAAGAACTTCTCTTTGCCGAACAAACGTTATGATAAGTTGTCACTGATATTTCACTTTTTACATAAACACGCATGATGAGACATGACATCTCATTTGTGGAAACAAAAATCAGATATACAAACCGATTTGGCGTTTAATTTCGCGGAAGTGATAATTTTAATGTACAAAAACTGTAGGTACTTGATCAGTTCACCACCGAACCTGTCTGGCCCAGCGGGTTAGTGCCCGGCGGGGAGGGAGAGACTGACCTAATCCGGAAAGTATGCCCAGTCTGGCGATCCTCCCTGACTGCTCCCACCCCTCCCCCAGCGGCGGATGGCGGCGCCGCTGACCAGCGGGTTAGTGCCCGGCGGGGAGGGAGAGACTGACCTAATCCGGAAAGTATGCCCAGTCTGGCGATCCTCCCTGACTGCTCCCACCCCTCCCCCAGCGGCGGATGGCGGCGCCGCGGACGTGGCTTTCACTGCCGGCGTCATCACGGTGGCGGCGGCCTTCTGCGTCATCAGCGTGGTGGCGCTGTGCCACTGCGTGCGCCACGCGCTGGTCGGCGGCGCGCCGAAGGCGACCCCTCTGGACGCGCTGTTCGGCACTGAGGACGAGGTGGAGATGGCAGAGCTGAGACACTTCCCGCTGCCGCACACAGGCCAGGTGAGGCGGCACGATGCGGCTCATCGAAGGGTTGTGAGTTCGAATCCAGCCAGTGGTGAGTGTTTAGGTGACTGATGGACACTGAGGTATAGGCGTAGACACGGTGTGTCTGGGGCCATGACGCCTCGTTTTCTGTAAGAATCTTAGATAATGTGTTTATTTTGTTAAATGAAGTAAATTTGAGAGCACAAAAGGTGCAGCAAGACTAGCTCAAACCAAGCTCAAACCCACAAATACATTTTGCATAAGGGATTGGGATTCTTTCAAAATGAGATCAAACTCTCATTTTCTCCCTAAATTTGCATGACGTCCCTACGTGCCTGGGCTGAAATATCCGAAAGCTCCTATATTACAAACAAAAACATAACTGGTATTGAGGAAAGTTATAATCAATTGAGTTTTAAGATACATTGTTACCATGACTGGAGACAAATTACTGATACTGCAAATTGTAATGCTAGTCAGTAGACAGACGTATCGCTACATTTCATCCTCCAATTTATCGTTCATTGTATGATGCTTCACGATCAGATATCATAACTACAATAGTTCTGGTGAGAAAGAATGCGTATTATGATATTTATGATGTAATATCTGAGCTTGTCATCATTGACCAGAACAGATATGCGAAGTACTTGTGTGTTCTTACAATCCATTTATTCAAAGTTATCTTTCAGGTGGAGTTATTCGGATGATTGTTATCCGTGTACTCGCATTTCTGTGATTCAGTCGCCGTAAACTTATCTTTGCTCGGCTGCATGCATTTTATTACATCAAGTACCACTCGCAAACACATTTTCTCACGCTAACACGGCCATGTTTGTCTTTAATTCACACCTAGCTCAATCTCACAATCACACAGTCACTTGAACTTTCTACAATACTCAGAACTCTACAATACTCAGAACTCTACAATACTCAGAACTCTACAATACTCAGATCTCTACAATACTCAGAACTCTACAATACTCAGAATTCTACAATACTCGGAGCTCTACAATACTCGGAGCTCTCCAATACTCAGAACTCTACAATACTCAGAACTCTACAATACTCAGAACTCTACAATACTCAGATACTAATATATAATACTCAATACTCAGATACTCAGATACTACAATACTCAGATACTACATTGCTCAGATGCTAATAAGCTCTACAATACTCAGACACTCAGTCGCTCTGACGGGTAAGGGGCAGCACGAATTCACCACCGACGCGGCGCATTCACAGGTGGCAGGTTTCCAAAGGGAGAGAAGGCCGACAATGGCTCAAAGAGTGGGATTATCGCACCGTTGTTGGGTATGAACGGTACTGGTGACAGAGCGTGGTCAAAGGGGACAGGCCTGTTAATTCGGTCGAAACGGGAGCGGCTAGCCCAGGATGGCCGATAATGGGCATCGGAGTGGTAGTAAGAAACCGCGTGAGCGTTTCTTGCTCCAACAGCTGGATTGTTACGCCTGGGTTGGAAGGCAGCCCGCACCCTCTGCACGTTGATGTCAGCTGGTCCATTTAGAAAACGTTGAACGGGCCCATCACGCACTTGGTTGAAGATCGGGTCAGAGTTAACTTGAATGGTGCTGTCATCATTCAGGAAGGAGTTATCGCTGCCGAATCTGCTCTGGGAGAATATGATACCCCTTGCGTTCTCATTGAGTAGCACTGGGTTAATCCTTCTGTTTCGTAGAAAGTTTTTGTTCCTAACTATGTTCTGGGAGAGGATTGCATTTCTGACTTCTTCCAAAGATACACCATCGTCTTGGAACCCGAGTGGATTCCTGGCTTCGTTCTGCAACAGGACCAAAGGGTCGGTACCATTCGGAATTCGGCTTGCCACCGAAACCTGAGAAAGAACGCCGTTCCTGAGCTGGTTCCGAAGGACACTATTCAGACGAGCTTCTCTCGCGGAAAACCGAGTTTGTCTGGTGTCAGTCGTGGGAAGGAAGGTATCTCCGTCATCGTTCTGCCTGAGAGCGATATCCAGTGGCTCTCTTCGCAGTGAAACAGTTTCTTGGAGGACCTGTCCTGGAACAAATCCGTTTTGTTGATCTTCGAGTTGGCGGAACCAATCGTTGTTGATTCGGTTTCCGCTTAGAAAGGCATTCTGAACTCCATTCCGGGAAGAGCGATCATCATTCGGTAAGTTCCGGATCGAGTCATCTCCTTGGAGAACGCCGTTGGTCGTTCTCTGGAACCCGATTGGTAGGCCGTTCCTCCGGGGCACTTGGTTTCTCTGGTCGATGGACGCTAAGGCTAATGTGCGACGGGCACTGGCCGATAGTTGTCCTGTCTTTTCAGGAGGCCCAGTAAGAGTCGCCTGACCTCCTTTGGAAGGGGCATCGGCAGCAACCGCAGACAGCAGGGTGATGAGCATATACACCTGCAATGAGAAGATAGTATTACCAATAACGTCTCACATAGCTGAAACCCAATGCATATTTTAACAGTAGATTGTAACAGCCATTTGTTCAGGCTAGAATACCGTACCTCCCTCCGCGCAGATGAGTGTGCTGTACGAGCTATGATCAATAACTACAGCGCGTGCTCAGAAGTCTTTCGCTTTTGAGACGGGGAATGTGAAAACCATGAAATGACACCATGTCCATGACCATGAACCATGACCATAAACCATGACCATAAACCATGACCATAAACCATGACCATAAACCATGACCATAAACCATGACCATAAACCATGACCATAAACCATGACCATAAACCATGACCATAACCATGACCATAACCATGACCATAAACCATGACCATAAACCATGACCATAAACCATGACCATAAACCATGACCATAAACCATGACCATAAACCATGACCATAAACCATGACCATAAACCATGACCATAAACCATGACCATAAACCATGACCATAAACCATGACCATAAACCATGACCATAAACCATGACCATAAACCATGACCATAAACCATGACCATAAACCATGACCATAAACCATAACCATAAACCATGACCATAAACCATGACCATAACCATGACCATAGACCATGACCATAAACCATGACCATAAACCATGACCATAACCATGACCATAACCATGACCATAAACCATGACCATAAACCATGACCATAAACCATGACCATAAACCATGACCATAAACCATGACCATAAACCATGACCATAAACCATGACCATAAACCATGACCATAAACCATGACCATAAACCATGACCATAAACCATGACCATAAACCATGACCATAAACCATGACCATAAACCATGACTATAAACCATGACCATAAACCATGCCCATAAACCATGACCATAAACCATGACCATAAACCATGACCATAAACCATGACCATAAACCATGACCATAAACCATGACCATAAACCATGACCATAAACCATGACCATAAACCATGACCATAAACCATGACCATAAACCATGACCATAAACCATGACCATAAACCATGACCATAAACCATGACCATAAACCATGACACGAGAGAGGAAAGATTGACGGAAATATGCATGTTACATTTGTTCCAAAATAAATATATGAAGACGTAATATAAATAAATATATGCCCAAATGGTATGAAACATTGATGACTGGTGTATTTCATCAACATCAGTAAACCAAAGCATAAGAGCAAAAGATAGTGTAGCTCACAAGGTACAGTTAAGCAAGATGCAATGGCAATGCATTGATACAGGTTGGTTACTACAGCTAGTTAGATGCAGACAATTTCTCTTGCGAGCGAGAACGGGTGGTTCGCGGTGGAGCGAAAGCTTACGGGATCCCGCAGGCATATTAAGCCGATCCCATGTTATTCATTCGTTTAGCCAACGACCTGTCTTGCTGCCTTTCTCATGGTCATTTCCTATCGTATGCAGATGACATTCTGCTGCTGCTGCTAATGCTTCAGCCTATACCTGCTGAGACTGGAAGCGTTAGAGACGCCTAAGCACCTTCATCTGCGATCTTCAAACTATGTTCAGTGCAAACGCTTACAAAATTAAATAAGACCAATTTCTTATTAGTGGTCTGACTAGAAGCAAATGCCTAACAGTCAGCCATGACATTTGTACAGCTACAACGTATACCTACGTTGTCCTGAGGAGACAGCTGGTTACCTTCATAGTGCTGCTGGTGTTCCCGAGGATGACTGTCGGCGGTGACTGATATCCAGTGCCTGGCTGGTGCCTTATATATGGCCCGTGAAGAGACGACACTTCGAGGAAAATCGCCCAGTTGCATTGGTATGCCCAGTTCCACTGTGGCATTGGTATGCGATTTGCAAGGTAGCAACGGCGTATTATGTCCCTGGATCAACTTCTGGCCATCCATGTAATCACTGAATCTGTACTGGCGCTGTTTTCCTGGCCCAGAAGTTATTACGGGATAATGGGAGACATTGTGCAGTCTTCTATCGGAATTCATGCCTGCATGCACTTTGCTGCCGAATACATGAGTTCCTTTCTCCACTCCTCTTTGAGTGTCAAGCTTGCATTCATGCTTTGGCGTCGAATCAATGTTATTCCTCTTCTTCTTTTTTTTTGGGGGGGGATAATTTTTCATTCAACTGTCAGCCTAAAAGCCCTGCCATCTTGTCGCCCGATAATCACTGCCCGACATTCGTCGCCGCGGCATCTGACGGCTATGACTCGCCACCGTTTGCCAGTCATTTCTCGCTAGTCCTTTGTCGCTCGTCGTGTGCCTTCATTGGTCTAACGTTATTTGTTTTCTTGTTATTCGTCTCAGACGCCTAGCTGTCTATAAAACGCAACCGTCCAATACCAAACCGTCCATAAAACGCAACCGTCCAATACAAAACCGTTCATAAAACGCAACCGTCCAATAGCAAACCATTCATAAAACACAACCGTCCAATACGAAACCGTCCATAAAACACAACCGTCCAATACCAAGCCGTCCATAAAATGCAACCGTCCAATACCAAGCAGTTCATAAAATACAACCGTCCAATACCAAACCGTCCATAAAACACAACCGTCCAATACCAACCCGTTCATAAAATACAACCGTCCAATACCAAACCGTCCATAAAACACAACCGTCCAATATCAAACCGTTCATAAAACACAACCGTCCAATACCAAACCGTCCATAAAACGCAACCGTCCAATACCAACCCGTTCATAAAATACAACTGTCCAATACCAAACCGTCCATAAAACACAACCGTCCAATATCAAACCGTCCATAAAACGCAACCGTCCAATACCAACCCGTTCATAAAATACAACTGTCCAATACCAAACCGTTCATAAAACACAACCGTCCAATAGCAAACCATTCATAAAACACAACCGTCCAATACCAAACCGTCCATAAAACGCAACCGTCCAATACCAACCCGTTCATAAAATACAACTGTCCAATACCAAACCGTCCATAAAACACAACCGTCCAATACCAAACCGTTCATAAAACACAACCGTCCAATACGAAACCGTCCATAAAACGCAACCGTCCAATACCAAGCCGTCCATAAAATGCAACCGTCCAATACCAAGCAGTTCATAAAATACAACCGTCCAATACCAAACCGTCCATAAAACACAACCGTCCAATACCAACCCGTTCATAAAATACAACCGTCCAATACGAAACCGTCCATAAAACACAACCGTCCAATACGAAACCGTCCATAAAACACAACCGTCCAATATCAAACCGTTCATAAAACACAACCGTCCAATATCAAACCGTTCATAAAACACAACCGTCCAATACCAAACCGTCCATAAAACACAACCGTCCAATATCAAACCGTCCATAAAACGCAACCGTCCAATATCAAACCGTCCATAAAACACAACCGTCCAATACCAAACCGTCCATAAAACACAACCGTCCAATATCAAACCGTTCATAAAACACAACCGTCCAATACCAAACCGTCCATAAAACACAACCGTCCAATATCAAACCGTTCATAAAACACAACCGTCCAATACCAAACCGTCCATAAAACACAACCGTCCAATATCAAACCGTTCATAAAACACAACCGTCCAATACCAAACCGTCCATAAAACACAACCGTCCAATACCAAACCGTCCATAAAACACAACCGTCCAATATCAAACCGTTCATAAAACGCAACCGTCCAATACGAAACCGTCCATAAAACGCAACCGTCCAATACCAAACCGTCCATAAAACACAACCGTCCAATACCAAACCGTTCATAAAACACAACCGTCCAATACCAAACCGTCCATAAAACACAACCGTCCAATACCAAACCGTCCATAAAACGCAACCGTCCAATACCAAACCGTCCATAAAACACATGATGATTTATGGGACTACCAGCACCCACCAATTAACAAAGGCCCTAAGCTACTTCAAAACCCACCAAGAATACCTTTAATGTTAAAAACGTTTTTTTTGCGAACCAAAAATTGTCTATAAATTTACCTTTACTTGATATTTGAGTGTTGTGCGTAACCCATTTTTAAATGAATCAAGTTATACTCGTGTTTCTCATGTCATTCATTCTAAGCCAAATTCTTATACTCATTGGTGAGTATAAGAATTTTGATTTTATACTCACTGGTGAGTATAATAATTTTGATTCTTATGCTCACTGATGAGTATCATATTTTGCTTCTGATAAATTTTGTTTTTGCACTGGTGAGCATAATAATTTTGATTCTTATACTCGCTGTCCACTGATGAGTATAATAATTTTGCTTGGAATGGAGAAAATCACCACTGTCACCACATTTCGGTTATAAGCTCGTCACGTCAGTCATCACATACCCATCACAACAAACAAAAATAGCTAATCAGCTACTCACGAAGTTCATACTGATAATTAATTATCACCGGTGATGTGCTCGGAAGTAAAAAAGCCAGCTCTTGTTGACACCGTTTAAAGTGTGCCCTTTAAAGATGCGGCAGACATTGCTTATAACCAGTGGTTTGCCGATTGTTGCATGTTACCTATCGTCATTTATCGTTTTCCGTTCCTATTTCATAGTTTGTTGTTTGAACTATTAATTATTCGTTCATTATTTGTCTTCTGTGCAACACGTACCAACAGGTTTTTTGTCTTCTGTGAAGTCATATGCCAAAATAGTATGAGTGAGGTTAACAGACAAAATATTTTCATTTCCCAAGCATCGCAAACTTATGCTTTTTCAACAGAGTGGAATTCGTACATAAATTTAAAACATTCAGATTCGGATTCATACGGCAATATTCCCGCTAAACTATGGACACCAAATGCCAAAAGAAGCGGGCGCGCCCATAAACCCAAACATCATCTTCATCCTTCACAGGTATGAATCCCATGCCTTTTAGAGCCTGCATTGTTATGCGTGATGATGGCCCACAGTGCAGGAAAAGTGGCTCCTTTGTGCCGTGCTGCTGACAGCTGCAGGGGGGGGGGGGGGGCGCTGCTTAACAGATAGATCAGGTATAGGCAATGATAACATGCGACAGAACAGCAGTCACAAATCACGACAAAACAATGCGAAGGGAGATGGTGTCATGCGAGCCTCGGTTTCAGTTTCTTTTCGAAGATCTGCATCGTTGATCTATCCATTGTCACAAGCCTTCTTCGTTTGTGAAATACTTGGTACATGTAGGATTGAGTGGGTCTTCTTACTTAACCTTCCGTGTTAGGCGGTGGTTGGCATTTGCATAAAGTCGGTCGAACGAGAGAAACCTGACCAAATATATTTTGCTTGTAAATACTCCGAATACCTGTCATTAAAATATTGAATACTTGCCATCAAAATGCATTTTTTTATTATGATAAAATCCTCATTTTGTGAAAGTGGTATAATATTAGGCTCGGATGGCGTAACAAGCCAGCAGTATATTTGTCGATTATGAGTGCATTTTAGTACTTGTCCAGCTGCTTTGCCATATCGCTTTGGCAGTTGGGGGGGGGGGGGAGCTCTGTATGCTAAAGTCAGAGTACACAAGTGAAAGTAGCATACAGAGCCCCCCCCCCCAACTGCCAAAACTATATGACGAGGCGGCTGGACAAGTATTGAAATGTCATTATAATCGAAAAATATACTGCTGGCTTGCTACGCCATCCGAAAGATTATTAGGATGCGTGAATTGCCGTGTACTACTCCCCTAACAGGTTGTGGCTTATTTTCGAGACCCTTCGCGTCGCTTGGTCCTCCTGTTTTGTAAGCTGTGTGTCTTGCATGATAAATCGGCGTCTTAATCCGATGAATCACAGCCAGCGTTTCCGTCCACTCAGAAGTGAGGTGACAAGCCAGAGACATTCGAATTCAGCAACAGGTGCAACGTTGCCCTACTCCGCCCTCAGGCCGGACCTCGTTTGTTTGAAGGGACCGGACTTCAGCGCATAATTATATGTCAGGGAAAGGAAACCCGGATGCCTATGCGGCATTCGCAACTCGTTAACTGTTCCGGGGATATTCGGCGATATCGATCAATGACATCACATCGTCGAAGCGGACTTCGCAGGCGTTGCACTTCTGTGTGATGGTATCCGAGTTCTGACCACTATAAATCAGCACAGAAACATAAACTCAGACTTCCCAGAACACGGGGAGGTATGTCTTACTCAGTCAGAACCATATTTAGCTAGTCGCCAAATATGGCATGCATCTTAAGCAAACGGTTAGGCATAGTGTCCTGTTAGATTCGGTGCGTTTTAATTCCATGCTGATAGTTTTTACTCGATAACTGTCGTCGAGAATGTCACCGATACTGCATCGATGACACCACATCTGATTATCGCAAGGAAAGCGCAATGCCGGCAGTGTATTGGGAAACTACCTACTATTTCTAAAAAGCTGAACCCACAGGTGCATTCGACACATTTTTAGGGCACACGGAGGACCGTTTCTAACTGACCGTTTGGTGAAATCCAATCAAAGGCTATCAGTACGTCGTTCAAATGGTGTAATCGCACTCCGCGGCAGAATTGACGCGGTGCGGCGAAAAACTGCACCAGGAGCGGCGCTCCACACTCGTGGAACCGTTAGCCGAACACGATAACCGTCAGCGTGGGAGTGGAGAGATCCTGTCACAGAAATCAAATATATAGTCTCGCTAGGTAGTGTAGAAGTAGATGGAACAGTTTTTGAGCAGTGTATGAGGGCAAGCCTTAAGAATAGCTTACTTTCTTGCTTGTTTTTACAGTTAACAATGTATGCCGAACCAAACCTGGTACTCCATTTCACAGTGATAATGGAGAGCTACTGTTTATAAAAAAACATCGCCCCTCCCAAATAACATCGTGAATATTATTTAATCCTCTTGTGTTGTAATTTACAAATACTGTTTTGTTTGCAATTTGTCCACTGTTGTATCGAGCAGCGCAGCAGAGCAGCGGCACAGCAGAGCAGCAGCGCAGCTCCCAGCTGGCAGCAGTGCGACACAAACTTGTCATTTTTTCGGCTTCCACATAACAGTATTCATTACTCAACCACAGGCTCTGGTTATGAACGTGGATATATCGAATGCGTGGATATTCCCAAATAAAATAAACAATCTTAATGTGAACATGTCACAATGCAAACCAACACTCAACAGTTTTTTTAAAAGATTTCGGACTTGAGCTTTGATTAACTCTGGCTTTGGAAAATGTTTCTTTTGATTAAACCAGTTGGTGTTGTGTTGATCGTATGTGCGAGGGACATGCTGTCTTCCATTTGTGGTACTGCAAGGAGTGCAGAACTGCAGAGGTTGGACAATATCTGAGCAATAGAGCCGTATATAGCTTATCTCACTCACCTTTAATGCTCCTTTGTAGCGTGGTGTGCGTTACTTTGTGAACCACATGCATATCAAAGATGTCTACAGCTTGTTAAGTGTTTGTGTCTATGAAATAGCGAGTACTAGTGCTAAACCGTCCGCTCCGCTGAACGATTACAGGTCAAGTGGTGGTGCAAGCCAGTGATAGGCTAATACAATTAGGGACTGATAACCCGTTCTATCCGTGACACACCCGTCGTACCTGAAATACGTTTTTGTACCCGTCATACACCGGAGATATCCGTCAAAAACATACGGTGCCCGACATACACCCGTGGTACCCGTTGTGCCCTTGTGGAACACGTGATAAACCCGTTATAGCAGGTACTCACCCATTATACCTATGGTACACCCATGGCACCCGTTATAAACCCATTAAACCCGTGAAAACTCCACCCCGGCTTAGCATATATATATATTCATTTATTTTTTAATCTCTGGAACGGCAGGTCCTTATAAATAAAGGGATCACTGTTGGCACGAACATGACAGTTACCCCCTCATACACCCTTCCACTCGTCATCCATCATGACATTGAACTAATTACCTGGTATCTCCTCGATGGTGGTACCCACACCAAAAGAAGAGCACGTGCACCCCCCCCCCCCCCCTTCCCCATCCGTCCATCCCCCACAATGCATCCATGCTTAGTTATGTTGATCACTATATCTAATTATGTCCCAACTATCTGGAGTCTCCTGGATATCAATACACATCAATACACGTGCCCGTGGGCACCCCCCTCCCCACCCATGCATAGTTATGTCGCTCCATGCAAAGAGGTTGGCCAGTTCACCCGTTAACCCGTTAGCCCATTTATATTTGTTTTCGAAAGGCAGCTCGGAAGCGTAGTAATGCCGATCCCCTGAAAGAAGCGCCCTGTTGAAATGTACATTGTGCATAGTGCATATTAACTGACTGGGATAACTGGGACCTTTAAATTCGCTCCGGATGGACAGACAGACGCTTATCAAATAGTAATATAGATCCATGATAGAGGTTCGATGCGAATAATATTCTTGGAAAATTGCAAAAGAGAATTATGGCCGGGCTGATTATGCGATATAATATAATCATTATAACATAATATAATACAATAAGATACATAACGTCTTAAAGAGAATGTTTCACCTTTGTATTGGTTTTGAACTTAGATAGACATTATCTTTGGCCGTTATTGAAATGTCTAAATTATTAAGGTAATTTTCCACAAAATGTATCCGTTTTTAAGCAATTTTATTTCGAACTGTCCAAATGGGTCTATGGTAATGCCGCCGCTGATTGGCTGACAGCCACTACAAGATTGTTGGTCCTGGAAGTCAGACGACCTGTATTTCTCGAACCTTGGCTGGATTACCGAGTACGATGTAAACAACGGCCAACACGATAGGTTGCGGTCCAAGTTGAAGTTTTCGCATTGTTTGAAGTACCAGTTATGGATTGATTATTTTTATATAAATATTGAGCTATCGCAATGCCTGGCACTCGTCATTGTGTTCTGTGCGGGAGAAGACACAGTTCCACAATGTTTGTATTTGAGTCACCAGAATTGTCTGGAAACGATTGTGCCATATATAATAGCGTAGAGGTTTTCTCTATAGCTCTCTAAAGCTCAATAATGACGTCATCATCCCAAATAAAATAAAACTGAATTTGTATAAAGGTAAGGTAAAGGTAAAAGGAATTTGTATAAAGGACTTCGAGATAAAACAAAGTATCACCATCGTTTTCAGCAGCACTTACTTCATATTTTCGACTACAACCAGCGTATATTTGACAACTTTCAGAAAGGTGAAACATTCCCTTTAACCATCGCCAGTGCAGGGAGGGGGGAGCGGGGTGGATGCCACCCCATCCCCTTGGTTTTTTCGGGAATAACTCGCGTAAATATAAACTGATAGCGATTCAAATTTTAGTGCCCTACTTTTTAACAATTTGACACACATTCTGAAATTTTGAACTTGTAGGTCACATGACCCGTGCCCTATGACCTGTTTTTCAAAGTCATGTCAGGCGTAACTGGCGTCCCGTAGTATTGATCCTTGAAACTTGTGCAGTGTCCGAGTGTGTTGTTCAGGAGCATATGCACAGATGTTTCCAGGTGACAGTTGTGGTTTCCATTGAGATTGTGATCTCAATTGACCTTTTCAGAGGTCAACCGAGGTCACTGACCTCCGATGACCCATATTACTTTTTTTTGGCTTCTGGCAGTTTCTAGGACATTTTGTGACGCTTATTTAAAATATGGGATCCATTTTACGTAATTATATGTTCCACTGGGGTCATTCATCCCCACAGGTCAACCGAAGTCACTGACCTCAAATTACCTGACAGACCTTTTTGGAATTTGGCAGTTTCTAGGACATTTTGTGACGATGATTTCAAATTTAGCACCCATTTAGCATAATTGTATGCTCATTCGCGATTCTAGCTCGATTAAATTCAATTTATGCTCATTTACAATTTGGTTGATTTTTGGGTCATTGACATGACTTCAGAGGTCATCTAATAACTTAGGACCTTAAAATCGGATGTCAATGGCTTCCTCTCGTGACAAGCAACACGCTGTTTTTTTTTATAAAATCGAAGCTCTAGATCAATTAGGGGCGAAACGCTAGGGGGTGGATGTACCTCCCCCCCCCCCCCCCTGCACGGTCACGCACTGATCGGACGCTGCACGGGCGAGGGTTAACTTAAGCCGCACTCAAATGGAACTAGCTCGTCCACCAATTTGTTCTTTAGTACATGAGCTATGTTGAGCTCTCATGAGGTCATGAACTCTGTACATACATGAGCTCTCTAAATGTAGCCAAATGATTTTAACGAACATCTTCCGCGTGGACCAAATGTGCTTCCGGGGTGAAAGGACTGAATAAGCATTGATGCTGTAGTGTGTTCTATGGTTCTGTGCTCGTTCAGCGAGAAGTAGCCCCATTTCCGCTATCCAACGGTTCATGCCGTAGTCAAGAGGCCCATAATAGCTGTTTTCATGAAGGATTATTGCGCTGAAAAGATTCTGAAAAGTTTCTGAAAAGTTTGAGAAGTTTGGTATAGAAGTCTTATAAAAGTCTCAAAACGGCTCGTTTTAAGACTTTTATAACACTTTTATATTTAAGACTTTTATACCAGCCATGTTCACGAAGGATTATTGTGCGGGACTTTTTAAAACTTATAAAAATGAAAAGTTTCGACGATCCATTCCTTAAAGGGATTATACGGGTTTTTCCCAGAATAATTGAGTTACATAGTAAAACTTACTTATAAAGGTGGTAGAAGTCACACGGTAGTCACATTTTTATGGAAATTACCTCTTCTGCACGTAAGGACATTTCAAAGTGCGCGGTGATGCCACCGCGTACTTTCTGTAGTACTGGCTGAGGCAGGGCCAGTCATCATCATCATCATCATCATAACCAAGTTTATTAAACATAAAGTCCATGTAACATACAAAACATAAATCAGACAGGCACAAAAGCAATGCTTAAATTAAAGCGCCAAGTCTAAATCTTTAGAAAGAAGTTTGATTTAAACCGCGACCGCCGTCACGGCACAGCTCACTGGACTGGAATTGGAAGTTGCCCAAGCCCCCAAGCACCTCTCCGGAGATGTGAGGAATGAACACCTTTATCGGCAACATGGTAATGGAAGTAAATATAATATAAAATGTTAGTACATGCAAAGAAAGTTGTATTAAAGATGGGCAAATCTTTTTGAGCTCAACAAAAAGTTTTGAAAGTGGAGTGCCGCTGCCGAAACGTCGCCACCGCTGAGATCCGTGCCGTGGAGTAAAATGTTTTAACTGATGTTTTGGAGGTATGCGTCTCTTTTATGTTAAAGGGATTATACGGGTTTCCGTCCTGAAAGTAAATGCACTCTTTTGCAGTTGTATGAGCTTTAAACACGTTTAAGACATATAACAGGGACCTCAATGCTCATTTAGTCCATTATTTCAGAAATTATCAGCGTTAAAACTTGGGCGTTTTTCGAGACTAGTGTCAGATAACGAGTACTTGATCGGCACTACTGTCCACCACTTTTTATCTTAAGATCAATTTTAGAGTTTTGAATTATCTGCAAGTCCTACACTGGATCACAAAATTATTATGCAATTCAAAACTGACGGGACTTTGTATTACTACACACTGTTCGTTGAGGTTTTGTGTTTTTGTGGTTTTCTTTTCTCTGGCCTTTAGCGTTGAGAATTTGGTGGTGGCGTATTAATTTTTTGGCATGAAAATTCATGAAAAATATAATTTTATGGGAAAACTAGGTAACTGCTGCTGTCGTTGGAACAAAGCAAGTTTATTTTCTTTCAAATATTGCTTATTTTACCGGAAATATGCCATACGTGAGGTGTTTTTATTAGCATAAAAGAGATGACTGGCTCTGCCTCAGCCGGTCCTGCAGAAAATACGCGGTGGCATCACCGCGCACTTTGGAATGTCCTTACGGGCAGAAGAGGTCATTTCCAGAAAAAATGTGGCTACCGTGGGACTTCTACCACCTTTATAAGTACGTTTTACTATGTAACTGAATTATTCTGGGAAAAAACGTATAATCCCTTTAATGAAAACACCTCACTTATGGCATATTTCCGGTCACAATAAGCAATATATGATAAAATAAACTTGTTTTTTTTTGTCCAACGGCAGCAGCAGTTACCTAGTTTTTCCCATAAAATTCGATATTTTTCATGAATTTTCATGCCAAAAAATAATACGCCACCACCAAATTCGCAACGCTAAAGGCCGCGAGGAAAAAACCCACAAAACCCACAAAACCCGAACGAAAAGTATGTAGTAATACAGAGTCCCTTAAGAATTGAATTTAATAATCTTTTTGTGATCCAGTGTAGGAATTGCAGATAATTAAAAGCTCTAAAATTGATGAAAAATTATTAAACGCATGGTATTTCTTGCCTGACCTAGTGCGTCTTGAATTTAGTAACTCCTTCTACAATCGTCATCCAGACGGCAAAGAGCGTAAGAATTGTCACGTATGCCTAGGTGGTCTTGAAAAATGCTGTATAAACTGGCGGTCTGTTTGCATAGCCTTGGATGGTGTCTGCCAGCATCCGGCTATACGATCAGAATAAGTATTTTAAAGGGATTATACGGGTTTTTCCCAGAATAATTGAGTTACATAGTAAAACGTACTTATAAAGGTGGTAGAAAACCCACGGTAGCCACATTTTCTGGAAATTACCTCTTCTGCAGTAAGGACATTCCAAAGTGCGCGGTGATGCCAGCGCGTATTTTCTGCAGGATCGGCTGAGGCAGAGCCAGTCATCTCTTTTATGCTAATAAAACACCTCACTTATGGCATATTTCCGGTAAAATAAGCAATATTTGAAAGAAAATAAACTTCTTTTGTTCCAACGACACCAGCAGTTGCCTAGTTTTCCAATACAATTCTATATTTTTCATGAATTTTCATGCCAAAAAAAATGAATACGCCACCACCAAATTATCAACGCTAAAGGCCGGAGATAAGAAAACCACAACAACACAAAACCTAAACGAACAGTGTGTAGTAATACAAAGTCCCGTCAGTTTTGAGTTGCATAATAATTTTGTGATCCAGTGTATGACTTGAAGATAATTAAAAACTCTAAAATTGATCTTAAGATAAAAGTGGTGGACAGTAGTGCCGATCAACTCGTTATCTGATACTAGTCTCGAAAAACGCTCAAGTTTTAACGCTGATAATTGCTGAAATAATGGACTAAATGAGCATTGAGGTCCCTGTTATATGTCTTAAACGTGTTTAAAGCTCATACAACTGCAAAAGAGTGCATTTACTTTCAGGACGGAAACCCGTATAATCCCTTTAACTACACAACTTTTACATGCGATTTTGGGCTAGAATTGTCCCTCAGAATTTTGTAATATGTTGGTAAGAATATAATATGTTGACAAAATTGTGGTTTGGTGGTAACTAGCAAGATAAGTATTGATAGGTCAGTTGATCTCCACCGACTGAAACTTTTCGAAACTTCAGAATGATTCAGAACGATTATGTGGCGTGTGACGCTATTGGACACAATAGACTCGCCCGCGCAGCCCAATCCGGCGGCCGGCCTGTGCGGTTTGGCTTTGTCCATGTGCGTGCGGCACGCGGTTCGGAAGCGGCGGCGAATCGATGCTGGAACATCACTGCACATGCGCAGACCGACCTGTGATCCATGACGCTGCCAGAGGTATCTAGTATGATGGTATGCTAAACTGAACGAATGGACTCTAGACACATATGTTCTTTAACCCGCGCGGCGCTGGGGGTCTCCATCCGAACGTCCGGTGCTGGGGGGTAAATTTTACCCCCCCCCCTCGTATTTTCCGAACCAATAGCCGCAGCGAGACGCGCAAGGCCGCGATCGAAAGCTCTCAGTGAGAAGAATCTAACGCATACCCGAAATTATTAACATAAGGTCACATGTCAGGTCACGGTCAGGTCAAGTGTCAAAATTTAAGTATTTGGGTTTTTGGGCTATACTTTCCATCCAAAGCCTTGTATTGCAACAATTATCTCACAAAGTGCTCCCAAATGTATAATGCATCTCCCGCATAGGTTAAAGTTAAATTTTAAGGAAAGGTCAAGGTCAATGTCAGGTCACAAAAGGTCACAGGTCTACGAAAGCCATGCGACACATGTTGTATGGGTTATTTTACACATACAATTCGATAGAAGCAGCCATTTGCACAGCCTGACACCATATAATCGCCCTCAGGTCAAGGTCAGGTCACAATAAGGTCAAAATTTGAAATTGATTAATATAAATAAACATTGCATGTTTCTAGACTAGTTTTGTCTTTGAAATACAGTGGCTGCATTTATTTGTCTGTATCTGGTCAGTAAAAGCCAAAAAACGCAATTAAAAAAATGACGTCATGGGTTACTTATCCTTAGAGAGCCATAAGTCAGTCAAAAATAAAGAAATTGCTTTGAAATTTGGTTTGAACATCGTTCATACTCGGTTCTCTAATATATCTTCCGGTTTTTGAAAATCTTCAAACAAAAAACTTTTGTGGAAATTCTTTCCCAAAATCAGTTTTTTTTTGCATTTTGGGGGGTCAAAAACCCAAAATTTTGAACATCCGAGATAGCCATTTTAAAGACAATGTTATTTTCTTTCTTTTGACGCATTGTATTTACGATTTCCATCAACACACTATTTTCTACGATTTTCCAAACATTTAACTTTTTCACCAAAAATGACATGACATGACGTCACTAAAGCGTCATTATCTCCTCAAAATTCTCACAAATTTCAACAAAATTGTAACACAAGATGTAGAATTGATGCACCGTAAGGTACCGCAAGTTTCACTTCGATATCTGTTCAAGTTATGGAGAAAATCCGGGAGGGGGGGGGGGGTAAAATTTACCCCCCAGCGCCGCGCGGGTTAACTCTCGCCCTACGGGCGGGGCCTGGCAGGCCCCCCTGAGGTTTTTCTTAAATAACTTTTTACACATGCGGCACATCTTGCTGAAATTTTTGGTAGCTGAGTTTACAACAATTATACGTATTCTATAAAATTTAATTGAAATTGGTTAGGCAGTTTGGGAGATAATCATGTTTTGATGACGTCATGTTGGTGGAAAAACTATAAATATTTGAAAAATGGTAGAAAACAGAGTTTTAAAGGAAATTGTAAACGCAATTCACCAAAGATACACAATGGCATTTTCTTTAAAATGGCTATCTCAGGTTTTCAAAATTTTGGGTTTTTGACCCCAATGTTGCAAAAATCCCACAAAGTCAATATTTTCAAAGATATTAGAAAAACCGGAATATATGTGAGAACTGAGTATTAACAATACCCATACCAAATTTCAAAGCAATATCTTCATTTTTGGCTGAGTGATGGCTCCCTAAGTGTAAGAAACTGATGACGTCAAATTTTGTATAACTTTTTTTGACTTCTTTGACAAGATACGAACAAATAATTACCTTTTCTGTATTTCTGAGCCAAAATTAGTCTAGGAACATGTCTTTTTATTTATATTTATCAATTTATAATTTTGAGGTTTTCTGAAGAGCAAAATTGCTGTTCTGGACGTGATAAATCCGAGGTCATTCACTTAAACCTGGAAGGTCACCCGTTGACCTGAAACCTAAAAGTCGCATACTGTTATATTCTTCTCATGACGGGCAACATGCTGGTTCTTACCGCATTGCTCTAAGTTGCTTGGTTTGGAAGTTAACAGGGTGCCTGTCAGACCCCCCCGTAGGGCGAAGGTGAAAAAAGCTCCCGTAGGGCGAGGGTTAAAAACAAGCCAATTTGGTATCATAAACTTATGAGCTCAATACATGTTTCCATAACTATTGAATAGTGATAATATCGCCTAAATCAGTAATTTATTTCTTGGAATGTATAATATACTACGACTTGTATACCAAAACTTTAAAAACCTTTTTCAGAAATGTTTCAGAATCTTTTCAGCGCAATAGTCCTTCGTGAAAACGTCTACTAAGACCAAAACTTAAAAAAACTATTCAGAAACTTTCCAGAATCTTTTCAGCTCAATAATCCTTCGTGAAAACGGCTAATACAAGTTTAACTACCTTAGGTCTTTACTTTCCTTCATATCTGCTGAGCGAATGACAAAACATTTAATACGGAAGTTAAAACTGGCACCGTAATCATACCCAACGACACACGACTGACGGTAATAACGGAGATATCACGTCAGCCTTAAGCAATATACCAACGAAAATATAACCCGAGCTAAATACGAGCTAAATGTCCGGATAATGCACTAATACGGCATATATGTAAGGTTCAATGTGCCAAATCACTGCGCGGTGGTGAAGTAGCTCTCCACTATGGCTCCTCTGATTTATATCAGGGTGCATCGAGACGGTGGTCATGCCAGTCTCACTTGGTACCGGTTCCAGGCCCGCTCCCAGTGTGAGAGACGCAGCTATTATACTTCATATAACGGTGAATCTGCAGTGCGTAATCTCAGTGATGATCCGCTGCAGTGATGATCCGCCCAACTTTCAGTTCTGCAGTGTTGCGTTACAACTGAAAGTGTAGTTTGGTTGCAACTTTGATAAAAGTTTGAAGACGACGTTTTTAGGCAGAGTAACGAGCTTAAGCAATTGGTGACACATGGCTCCGGCAGCCTGAACCTGAACCGGGAAGTGTAGTGTAGTTGTAACTTGCCTGGCAGTTTTAACGACATTTTAGGTAAAGCTACATTGCTTACCTGAACCTGAACCGGGAAGTGCAGTGTAGTTGTAACTTGCCTAGCAGTTGTCAACGACATTTTAGGTAAAGCTACATTGCTTCGACAACCTGAACCTGAACCGGGAAGTGCAGTGTAATTGTAACTTTGCTTAAAGTTTGCAACGATATTTTTAGGTAGAGCTACGAGCTCCAGCTATTGGCAAGACAAAGTTATGCGACAACATGACCCTGAATCTGGAAGTGCGGTGAAGGTTGACTTGTAACTTTGCTTAAAATGTCAACGACATTTTTAGGCGGAGTTACCAGCTCCAGCTGTTGGCGAGACAAATTGCTGCGGCAACCGTAACCTGAGGCGGCTGTACTGCGTTGATGATATATTTAATCGATGACAAGGTGCGCAGAGCTGATGTTACCGTCTTTGTGTCTAGAGCAGTTCGGGACAGATCCTCCGACGTAAATGCATGGAGAATAACATATTTCTTTAGCGGCAAATCATATAATAATCTTGTAATTCAGACACCTGCAGTTTTCCATTTCCTTTGTCTTATATCAGCCACCATTTGTATTCCCCGTGTCTAGGTCTGTATCGCCGTATCGTGATGGTCCGACGCACGATAAACTTTTCACTTTCATTGAGTGCAACATGGGTTTCTAACACAATTTGTCATCACAATACCAACCTGACCATGCACTTGTCATAGCTTCGAAGAAGCGATCAGGAAATCTAGTCCGATCAATTAGGCGGGGCTATATATCGGGAACAGAAATACCAGGTGCAAAGTCGGTAAAAGGAATAACCGTGAGACATATTGACCCGCTGCGCTACTGACTGCATTCCTTTGTCTTCTAACTACTCGGTTTTTGTCTTCTGTACAGGTGCCTCGTGTCCGTACTCCGCCCAGCCCGAGCCCGAGCCCGATGAAGTTCCTGCTGTCGCCACCAGAGGCGCGACTGTCGCAGACCCGCCTGATGTCCAGTCGGGCGTTAGCAGCTGACCAGCCGGCGCCGGAGCGGGAGGCTGCGCGGCTCACCCGCTCTCTCCCCAGCCTCCACACTCTCTCCGGCGGCTGGGCGGCGCACGGGGCCGTCGAGCACTACGTCGAGATGGCGCTAGTGACAGCCATGACCGCCTCCTCCACCCATGAGCTGCAGGCCCTCGCGCCGGAGCCAGACCCCTCAGAACCCGGATCTCCTCCTCCACCTCTTCCGCCGGCGGTTCCGCCGCGCGATTCGTCGAGCCGCGGTCGGCGACGGCTGCAGCGGAAGCGGTACCCGCGTACGCCTCTGCCCCGCGGGGCGCTGGTAGCGGTGGCCTCGGCGCCCCCAGTACCCTCGCATGGAACCGTCGACACTGATTACCAATCTGCTTACGCGCCAAGTCAGGTCACAGACAGCGACGAACAGACAACGCCGAAGGATGTGTCGACAGCAGCGGCGGCGGCGCCGAAGTCTGCAGGGAGCAAGGCACCAGCAACAGCGGGGAGGGCGTCGACGGCGATTGGCAGGGCGGTGGGACGCGGGGCGGAAGGGCGGCTGCCATCGAGGCGGGAAGGCTCTGAGCTAATTCTGGTCAGTCGTCGTGCTTTAGAGCGTCTGCTGCGTCGGCCACTGAGTGCCGCCGAGCTCCACGTAGGCGGGCCGGACGGATATCGAGATCGAAATCGAGACCGAGACCGGGACTGGCGCCAAGACCGGGACCGGGGCATGAACAGAGACCGAGAACGAGAACGGCACGACACCATGTGTCTCTCCGGCCTACAGCCGTCGGAAAGCACTGTCGTGGTGAATGAACACAGTCATGCCGTTCGCTCTGAAACCGCTGGAGTTCTGGCAGATACAGAGGACACCCGTGGTGACACAGATGGGACGCTTGGTGAAACCGGGCCACTTGGGAACACTATCGGAACCTTGGAGGGAACTGGGACACTTGGAGCCACTGTAGACACACTCGGGTACACTATCGAGACCCTGGGAGACACCTTCAAAACTCTGGATGATACCGCGGAAACCCTGGGAGACAGTGTAACAGAGAAGCAGCAGAGTGGTTGGATCCCAGAGCCGCCCTCACCCGAGTGGGACCCGAGCGCTGAGCCTCGCCACCGGCCACTGTCCGCACCCATCCTGGCCGTCTCCCCTCGCAGTCACAGTGTCGTGTAGGCCACTGCCCGCACCCATCCTGGCCGTCTCCCCTCGCAGTCACAGTGTCGTGTAGGCCACTGTCCGCACCCATCCTGGCCGTCTCCCCTCGCAGTCACAGTGTCGTGTAGGCCACTGTCCGCACCCATCCTGGCCGTCTCCCCTCGCAGTCTCAGTGTCGTGTAGGCCACTGTCCGCACCCATCCTGGCCGTCTCCCCTCGCAGTCACAGTGTCGTGTAGGCCGCTATCCGGCCAGGAGGGAGCCTCAGTCAGGGCGGGGTCGAGAAGGTCACTTCAGTCAGCAGTGAGTCTCAATCGTGGCGTGATCTGTACTCAGTCCGATGCTGGGTGTTGGTAGTCGCATTGGCTTTGATCAGATGTGGTTGTCTCTTGCTCTGGTAGTTGTTAGTCCTGTGGAGGGGGTTTCGCTTTATGACGTATGTGTCCAGCTATCCTAGCTGGACACATACGTCATAAAGTGAAACTCCCTCCACAGGGCCAACAACTACCTTCCCCACTGCCGTGAAACTCCCTCCACAGGGCCAACAACTACCTTCCCCACTGCCGCGAAACTCCCTCCACAGGACCAACGACTACCTTCTCCACTGCCGTGAAACTCCCTCCACAGGGCCAACAACTACCTTCTCCACTGCCGCGAAACTCCCTCCACAGGACCAACAACTACCTTCTCCACTGCCGCGAAACTCCCTCCACAGGACTAACAACTACCTTCCCCACTGCCGCGAAACTCCCTCCATAGGACTAACAACTACCTTCTCCACTGCCGCGAAACTCCCTCCACAGGGCCAACAACTACCTTCCCCACTGCCGTGAAACTCCCTCCACAGGGCCAACAACTACCTTCCCCACTGCCGTGAAACTCCCTCCACAGGGCCAACAACTACCTTCCCCACTGCCGTGAAACTCCCTCCACAGGGTCAACAACTACCTTCCCCACTGCCGTGAAACTCCCTCCACAGGGCCAACAACTACCTTCCCCACTGCCGCGAAACTCCCTCCACAGGGCCAACAACTACCTTCTCCACTGCCGCGAAACTCCCTCCACAGGACTAACAACTACCTTCCCCACTGCCGCGAAACTCCCTCCACAGGACCAACAACTACCTTCTCCACTGCCGCGAAACTCCCTCCACAGGACTAACAACTACCTTCTCCACTGCCGCGAAACTCCCTCCATAGGACTAACAACTACCTTCCCCACTGCCGCGAAACTCCCTCCACAGGACTAACAACTACCTTCCCCACTGCCGCGAAACTCCCTCCACAGGACCAACAACTACCTTCCCCACTGCCGTGAAACTCCCTCCACAGGGCCAACAACTACCTCCCCCACTGCCGCGAAACTCCCTCCACAGGGCCAACAACTACCTTCCCCACTGCCGTGAAACTCCCTCCACAGGACTAACAACTACCTTCCCCACTGCCTCGCTTGGACGCCAGACCAGATTCAGCCATTGTTCCACTGAGCAGGTAATGCTTCTCGCCAGCGTCGATTGCTAGGAAGTGATAGGCAGTAGAAAAACATGAATTGTAACACCTTGAAGAACGTAAATTACATGCGGCAAGGAATGTTCTTCGCGAAGAAAATATATTATATGGACAAATCTTGTAAAAAAATGTTGAGCTACTGTGAGCTTATAGCTGTGCTAAATCCGACGTTGTTCTGTAGTCTGCTGACAGTTTGTAAAAATACTTTTGTCTTTCTTTTTGTTTCTTGCATTATTTGCGCGATGCATGTTGTTTTTCTTGTTCTGTTGTCTGTGGCTAAAAATACACTATAACAATATGTCCCGACTATTGACCTTGGAGACTCTCAGACCTAAACATATCATTCGCTTTTACTATTAGGTGGAGGCCTACTGGTATGCCTATAGGTATTGTAACCGCGGCTGGCGTGCGGTTGTTCTGGGTGTGCGGCTTCGCGCAGCGGCGACCTCGCCGCCCGCGTGATATTACACACAGCGCGCCCCTCCCTGCAGCAGAGCCTCCTCTAACATGTTAACTGGGGGAGGGAGCGCAGCCCCCCCCCCCCCCCCCGTGGTGTCATCGCCCCCCCCCCCCCCCCAGTCGAGCTGAAATCGGGTCACTGGGGGGGGGGGGGGGGCAGGTAATTGTCATAAGAAAAACACTTCAATTGACGCAGATCTAAAGGAAAAGAACGGTTAACTAAGTGAATAAGACTCGATGGTTATTTGTTTAAGAAATACCACTAAAGTTTCAGTGCGGAAAGGTACCTATTCTGACTGGTGTTCTGACAATATCAGCAATTTCACGATCTCATCTCATCTGACAGTTACGCGGCATGTTTGGTAGGGGGCGCCGGGCAGTGATTTGTGATGCTGGACTGATAGCTGACATTTTTCGACATTCGGTTCGCTCATTGGCGGCGGATTGTAGTTTCAAGGGGGTGGGGGCAAAACAATCTCCAAGGCGTCAGGGCCTTTTTTGAGACTGTGGACCCTTCCTGTGGTCAGCCGGTCAGAGGCCTAATGAAGCCATCGGCGGGTCTTGATAAGATTAAGGTATTTCAACTGGTCAGAAAGAGCCCTCGGTCAGGCTTTTACAGTGCCCTGGGTCCTATGCCCTCAGTGACCGGTCATATGTCCTCGGCCGGTCTGAGAAGGCATTGAACAGACCTACCTGAGAGCTTGGTCAAAGAGGTCCCAGACGGGTCACAAGAGAACTCGACCGACCTAAGAAGGCCCTCGGCTTGTGCAAGAGGGCATTTTATAGGGAGCCTGAGAGTTGCATAGGCTGGTTTGAGAGGCACTGGGGCAGTCTAGGAGGGCCTTAGCTAGTCTGAGAGCCTGCGACTGATCATCAGCCAGTCAAATCAAATCGTCAATTGAAGTATTTAAGTGTTTTTGAAAAACTGCCAAGAAGACAGTCATGCCCCATAACAGCTCAAGTGGGACCGGCCGAAGGTAGAATTTGATAGAAAAACCGGTTAGTAGGGCAATACGTAAGGTCACAGGCATGGTATAGACCTCAGACCAGCACGGGTCTGTTAAGACCAGTTGATGTCTATAGCCAGAGGCAGGGGCCATTGAGGGGGTGGGGTGGGGTGGTGGTGGTGGTGGTGGGGGGTCGAGGTCATTCCCAAAACAATTGAAATTCTATCGAAACTTACGTATTTACTGATATGAAATAAAATTGTAACACCTTGCATATAAGGGAAAGTTTCTTTTAACTCAGTCCTTAATGTACCCATTAGCGAAATCCGATGATTTTCTTCATTGTGTAAAACTTTTTGTTATCTGCACCCAAAACCTACTTTTGACCGTTTTGGATCCGATAGTGACATCTCAGGCCTGGCAAGAGCGCTCTCAATTCAATTTTGAGATTTCGAATAAATCACCACAGACCTGCCTGTCAATCAACTATCTCTGATTTTTGATTTTTTGATTATATAAAGTTCCGAAACATAGAAACAATTCATTACAAAATATAATCTTGTGAGGACTTCAAAAACCTTAAGATATATGATGGTGACTTGATCGGTGAATGTGCGTAAAGGACCTGAAGTCGTGTCTTTAAAACTAACCGGCTTATGACTTCCAAAGAAAAAATGAGTCACTTTGTGTGCTATTAACCCTACTCCCTGCGGGGGGCAGATTCTGTTCCCCCGGTGGTTTTTCACTTGCCGCTTCTAAACCATTAGGTCCTGAAAGGGTCCTTACCGTCCTCAAACTTTGTAACTTTTCCCAAAATTGAATGGCGCGTGTTGTCTCAAAATTTTGAAAAATCGGTCCAGCAGAGGCGGTGCCAGGCTCCTGTTTTGGGGAGGGTGTTACGAATGCGGTTTTGCGGCGCATACTTCCTTCGTGGTTTGCAGTGCAATAAATGCGTCAGAGACAATTTCAATGCAATATGCATCATAAATACTGGGATTGTACATATTTTTGGCAGAGGAGCAATCTGGTACAAACAAAATGGGAGGCGATACCTTCCCTCAAATTAGGTCCAACTTCATATTAGTAAGATGATAAAAAGCGTTACGCGCATGGTGCCCCCACGTTGCTTTCCTGGATCCGCCTATGCGCATTTAACCAATTACAGCAAATAATGCCCACATGTGACGTTCATGTGGTCATGGGCATGTGCCTGCAGGCCCTGCCCTGCAGCCACACGAGGGATAGAGCCCAGAGGCCACTCGCACAGTCATATAATGAGGCTATGCAGGTGGACAGGCCACAACCTGAGATGTATGTGCCATGTAAGATACATTGATGACGTTTGGGACTGTGGGTCCATGGCAGTGAGTCTCTGTCGGACTTACTAAACTCGAGACATGCGACCATCCAATTCACAATCGGGCGGCCGGACACAAGTGGAGCGATTCCGTATCTGGACACATGTGGATCTGTGTGGGGGAGGACGGTTCCTACAGCACTGAACTGCATGCCAAACCTATGGCGGCACCAATCATTCTGCCGTATGACTCGGCACACGCAATGGCAACACAAAGAGTCGTACTGACTTCACATAAAACCCGAGCGATCCGAATAGGCTCGGACACAGCAGCGAAACACAGAGGGCTCGAGAAGATGAGAAATCTCTTCACTAAGAATGGTTATCCAGAGCAAATAGTCGAGGAACACATCAGAATAGAACGGAGGAAGCATGAAACAGATAGAGACAGAGGAAGAGAGGAGCAAGAACATAGGAGACAACAGAGAAAGGAGAAGAGAAAGGAGAACGCCTACATCAGGCTACCCTTTATCAGCGACAGGGTGGCGGCACAGGTGAAGAGCGTGGCAAGAAGATCGGGTCTCCCAGTGGAAATAGCCTGGACCAACAGCAACACGTTGAAGAAGTGGCTCGTCTGAGTCGTCAGGTCACGTCTGAATCCACTGCCATGTCCCGCTGGACGTAGGCGCTGCCATTCGTGCCACGCGGGGCTGAAGAATACGCGCGGGACCAGCAATGTGGTGTATGAATTGTCATGTAGTCACTGTGGGGATAATTATACAGGGGAGACCAGCAGGGCCTCTCACTCGACCTTCGGTCTCGTGCCAAATCTTTTTAAACACCTCGACTGGCAGCCAATGGGGCACCACAATACATTTTCCGCCGCTAGAGGCGCTGATGATCAACTGCTACCAAGCAGACCGGCGTCTGTGCGTCAGAGTATAGGGCGCATTGTTTACGGCGCAGTTTTGAAGGGGTTAGAGTGGTACAGATGTGTTCAAAATTATACCAAATGTTGGTGTCTATGAGTGTATTCGAAACCTCAAAGCATTTCTCGCTGAGGTCAATCGTTTGACCTCGGGAGGTCAAAGAGTGCCCGTGACCGTGAGGTGAGGTCAAATCTTGGGTACCGCATAATTTTTTTTCCTAAAGTACTTATCGAAGTCGCTTCAACGGCTAAATATTCACAACAGCCTATAAACGGTGCACAATGAGTGATCTGACCGCCTCTGGTCACCGGTTGACCTCAGGTCAGAACATAAGTTACCATTATGGCCTATGTGAGAATGACGGGGTACCGCATATTCCCCCCCCCCCCAAATCACTTAGAGGACCCATTCCACCAACATCGCCTTCTATTTAACCCACTGAATGTGTAAAACGCAAGACTTGATCCATCCAGGTCACCGTTTGACCTCAGGTGACCTGGAAAGGCGTTAATATCCATTTAACGAGCCGTCCAAATACGTATTCGTTGTTTACTGGCCGATTGTGTTCAAACTTATACGAAATGTTGTTGTCTATGAGTGTATTCGAACCCTGCAAGCATTTATCGCTGAGGTTAATCGTTTGACCTTGGAAGGTCAAAAAATTAATCCGCGAGGTCAAATATAGGGTACCGCATAATTTTTTCCCTAAAGTACTTATCGAAGTCGTTTCAACGACTAAATATTCACACTAGCCTATAGACGGTTCACAACGAGTGATCTGAGCGTCCCTTGTCACCGGTTGACCTCAGGTTACAACATAAGTTACCATTATGGCCTATGGGAGAGTGACGGTGTATCGCATATGTTTTTATCTCCCAAAAATCACTTAGAGAAAGCATTCTACCACCATGCCTTCGCTTTAACCCACCGAAGGTAAGTTTGAACACAATCGGTTGGTAAATAACGAATATGTATTTGGACCGCTCGTTATATCGATATTAGCGCCTTTCCAGGTGACCTGAGGTCAAACGGTGACCTAGAGGGATCAAGTCTTACGTTGTGCACCGTCTATAGGCTGGTGGTAATATTTAGCCGTTGCAACGACTTCGGTAAGTACTTTAAGGGAAACGTTATGCGGTACCCAAGATTTGACATCGCATGCACTCTTTGACCTCCTGAGGTAAAACGATTGATCTCGGCGATAAATGATTTCAGGGTTCGAATACACACATAGACATCAACATTTTGTATAAGTTTGAACACAATCTGCCGGTAAACAACGAAAGTATTTGGACGGCCAGTTCGATGGATATTAGCGTCTTTCCAGGTGACCTGAGGTCAAACGGTGACCTGGATAGGTCAAGTATTGCGTTGTGCTCTTTCGGTGAGATAAAGGGAAGGCGATGGCAGTAGAATGGGTTCTCTAAGTGATTTTGAGGAAACAAATTATGCGGCACGCCGTCATTCTCACATAGGTCATAATGGTAACTGATGTTGTGCCCTGAGGTCAACCGGTGACCAGGGGTGGTCAGATCACTCGCTATGCACCGTCTATAGGCTGGTGGAAATAGTTAGCCGTTGAAACGACTTCGATAAGTACTTTAGGAAAAATGTTTGCGATGTCCGATATTTGACCTCGCGGGTACTCTTTGACCTCCGCGAGACATTCTTTCAGGTTTCGAATACACTCATATAGACACCAACATTTGGTATAAGTTTGAACACATCTGTACCACTCTAACCCGTTCAAAACTCCGCCTTAAGCAATGCGCCATATACTCCGCCTTGGTAGCAATGCGCCATATACTCCGCTTTGGTAGCAATGCGCCATATACTCCGCTTGGTAGCAATGCGCCATATACTCCGCTTGGTAGCAATGCGCCATATACTCCGCTTGGTAGAAATGCGCCATATACTCCGTTTGGTAGCAATGCGCCATATACTCCGCTTCGTAGCAATGCGCCATATACTCCGCTTGGTAGCAATTGATGATCAGCGCCACCTACACTAGCTTCAATTGTAGTGCCCCATTCCCAGCATCGTTCAGAAATACATATTTTAGCATGATTAAATCGGAATAATCGGATGGAGAAATAGCACGTGATTTTTAGAACACGACATTTTCCGTCGATATTTGAGTTAGAAACGGCGATATAACAACGAAACAGCTGGAATCAGCATTTCATTTCAAGACAGAGCCGCAGCCGGCGTCGGAACAGGAGCAGCCGAAACCGGAGGCGGGCAGGTGGTTCCACGTCAGTGACACACACGTCACATAAGTGACGCTGGTCAAGGCGCACAAGGCACAGGCCTACATGCTCTTCTACGAGCGGATTGTGTAGGTCGCCGTGGCTGTGTGCGTGTGGACTATATGGTACGTTTAGTAGATCCTGTAAAGGGGATGAATGTGTTGTGAAATGTGAATGTTGTTATGTAGTGTAGCGTGACTTGTAAGACGAATTTGTCCAACTTATTATTACTCGATGTGTAAATAAATTCCCTAATTATTTCAATACTTCAAAGGGATTTACGCATTGATTATTATATGAATGTGAATATGACTGTGAATTGGAGTGAATTCAAGTGAACACAAATTCGAGATATCCATTTTGTAGCCCTTGCCATTTGCTATCTTCAAACGTTTTTTCTTCTCGATTGCATTTCGCTCAAAGTATGGACTTTGTACGATCTTAGAAATATTCACCTTGTTCCATACACAAATGGCGTTCTTACTTGAAATCGACAGACAGACCAAAATATATTGTAAATTCATCACATTTTGCATATAAACATTCCTACCGAAAGATATTTCAAGTTAATATTGATAAGCATTCCACGCTTATAACGACCAGTACTTGCAAGTACTTGGTAACGAATTTCGAATTCCGCGCTTGTCTCGGTATTGTTTTTTGGCAAAATTGTATGGAAAAAAAAGTATTGACTCCGTCTATTGTTATGTGCTCTGATATCCTTAAAGGAAATAGTTCACCTTCAACATTAGTTTTAAACTGAGATAGCTGTTTTGCAGCCCATGTTGGGAAACCCCTATCTGCAAGTTTCCTTGACTGAAAAAGACTCTCCCGCCGAAGATATTTGACTTTTTGGCGAAGGAATTCGGCGCATATATGATATACCGTACCGTCTGAAAGTGCCAGCACTGCCATGGAGCATGCGCAGACCAATAACGCACACCATAACATTAATGATTTACGACCTTCTGTCCTGAATTGGCGCGATGTAGGATCATTTGTGAAAAAGAAAAAAAGAAACTGTATTCAAAAATATAATAAAATCGTGTTCTGAAAAAAATTCCGAAGGTGAACTATTTCCTTTAACAATCAACAAACATTGAATAAAAAGGTAGCCACATTAGCAGTTAAAGGAAATAGTTCACCTTCAACATTAGTTTTAAACTGAGATAGCAGTTTTGTAGCCCGTGTTGGGAAACCCCTATCTGCAAGTTGTCTTGACTGAAAAGACTCCAGCCGAATATATTTAAGTTTTTGGCGAAGGAATGCGGTGCTGGCGAAAGAATGTACTGGTTCTAGCCCGGGCAGATGCTATACCATCAGCTAATCAGCTTGCAGCTGGTGCTAGCAAGCGAATCGCCGGCCGCCGGTTGGCACATCTCCAATGCGAGTCTATCTTTACGCGACTACTTTCGAATCTGATTGGCTGAACCATTTTTTACATTCGCGTGACGTCAGGACTCTGACTCAGAGAGTATGCATATAGTTTTGATAAACAATACAAATTTACGGCCTTCTGTCCTGAATCGGCGCGATATAAGGCCATTTTTGACAATATAAAAAGAAATTGTATTAAAAAAATATAATCAAATCATGTTGGGTAAATTTTTTCCAAGGTGAACTATTTCCTTTAACTTGGGAACGCTACGACGGCCTAGTCAGTGGTTGCGACCTTCAATTTGTGAAAATTGGTTCACTTGTTTTCAACATTAGGCGTTTTGTATAGTTTTGTCCCTGGGTGTACACAACACAACTAGGCCAGGTTATCATGTTATCAGGCTTCAGGTTATCATGAGAAAAACAAATCATAAAAAAATCAACAAACAATTAAAAAACTGGCAATGAAATCGGAAGTTCACTTGGGCACGCAACGGTGACCTATTTAGCGTCGGCGATTTATTTACAAAGACATTGTCATGCTTCTCGGCGCACTTACGCCATATGTCGCGAGTTGTGCCTGATTATATAACACTGCTACACCGCAATTTGTGCAGCAAAATGGAATCTCGGCAACGGATGAACCGATTTCGTCGCAACAAGCACCAATCGATTTACCGCATACGATTTCATCAGCGGTTCTGAAACTGGTGACCTTAGGTCATCACCGTGACCTTGCAAATGCACCAAACCCATATTTTGCATTGCAGCCACATGGAATATATCAGCAACAGCTGGACCGATTTGCTCGCAACAAGCACCAATCGATTCAGCGCATACGATGTCATCAGCCGTTCTGAAACAGGTGACCTTAGGTCATCACCGTGACCTTGTAAATGCAAAAAGCTCTTTTTGGACAGATAGTTTTTTTTTTGCATTTACAAGGTCACGGCAGGGGCGGATCCAGAAAATCTTCAAGGATGGGGTCTTCAATTGCAGTGGCGCCCCTACCTATACCCAAATCTGAAAACTCAACAGATTTGGTCCACTATATTTCGAGGGTGCCCCTATTTCAGTTTTTGTTGTTGTTGTAATTGACAAAACGTTGGCTATAGGTATTTGCAATATCAGTCCTAGCCTTTCTTATCATTTAAAGTGCCGCGGATGGTGCTAAAATATATAATTTGTACAGTCAAGGGCGGCCCCAGACGGCTGATGCAGAATTGACCAAGAGGGTAGTCAAGGTTCGTGACCGGGGGTGGGGGGTGGTGGTAGCTGTTTTTATACAAGCAGTAAACTTATGCATGCGATAGCAGCATGTATCATATTGCTTTGAGTCTCGAGCGGACTTCAGAAATGTTCTTGAACTAAAAAATAGGCATGATTTTGCGAAGGGATGGGCTTGAAGAAAATTTGTCAGAAAAGCTGCACTTAAACATAACTACCAATGGTATTTACGCATCTGTAGATACAAGGTACAAGCGTTCATATTAGCGAATAGTGGAGGGGAGCATGACGAATTAGCGATCGGAGTGCTCTATTTAAATGGCGTTCAATATAATTTGTTGTTAAAAAATTGCCTGAAATAAGGCTGATAGTTTATGCAGCCTTTTTGGCTCCCTGTTATTGCAATATCCTAAATATCTAACATCTGTGCTAAAATAATAGTTTGATGCGGAGGAATGTCGCGGGGATCGTACCATCAAAGGGCATCGGGTCATCGCGGCCAGGGGGCCTAGGGGTCCATGTCTCTTCCAGGAGGTTAACCGAGGTTGGCCTGAGTGGGTCCTTGGTTGACCTGACGAGCCCTCGGTCAGCCTGAGCGAGCCTCGTTGGGCCTGGAGGGGAGCTCGGTCGACCTGAAGTGGCACTCCGTCGACTTGAAGGAGTCATTCGTCCATCCGTGGGGGTTCCAGTCGGCCTAAGGAGCCATTGTTTGGCCTGAAGGTTCCCCTGCCGGCCTGAGGGGGACCTCATTCGGCCTGATCGGCCTGAGGGCCCTCGATCGACTAGGGGGGGGGGGCTCGGTCGACTTGATCGAACCTCGGCCGGCCGGCCCTTCGTCGGCCTCAGGGGTGTCCAGTCGGACTGACGAGCTCTTCCTCGGCCTAAGGGGGCCTCTGTCAGCCTGGAGGGGTCCTCGGTGGGCCTGGATGTAAGCTCGGTTGGCCTGAGGGGCCCTCGGTCGACTTTAGGGGCCCTCAATCGGCTTGAGGGAACCTCAGCCGGGTTGAGGGGACCCTTGGTTGGCCTGATGAGCTTTTAGTTCGGCCTGAGAGGCTCTTTGTCGGCCTGAGGGACCCTTTGTCGGCTTGAGGGGACCTCAGTCGGTCTGAGTGGCCCTCGGTATGCCTGATGGGGACCTCGGTCGGCGGGAGGGGACCCTAATTGGGCCTGCAGACCCTTGCTTGGTCTGAGGGGCCCTCGGCCAGCTTGAGGGGGCCCTCTGTTGGCCTGTGGAATCCTCGGTCGTCCTGAGTGGCTCTCGTTTGGTCTGAGGGGATCTCGGTCAGCTTGAAGTTTTTTCGGTCTGAGGGGTCCTTGGTCGGCCTGAAGGAGCCATCGTCTGCCTGAGGGAGTCTTCTGACGGCTTTAGGGGGCTCTCGGTCGCCTTGAATGACCCTCAGTTGGCTTAGTCGACTTGAGAAGACCCTTTTTCGGCCTAAGGTGCCTTCGGTCAGTTTGAGGTGATTTTTCGACCTGAGGGGCCTTCGGTCAGCTTGAGGAGGCCTTCGGTTGGCCTGAGGGGCCCTTAGTCGGCCTGATTCGCCCTCGGCCGGCCTATAGGGTCCCTAGTGTGCCTGTGGGGCTCTTCTGTCGGCCTTAGAGGGCTCTCGGTCGACTTGAGAGGCCCTTGGTCGGCTTGAGGGGGCCCTTGGTTGGCCTGAAGGAGAACTCAGACGGCATGAGGGAACCATCGGTCGGCTCGTGTGGCTCTTGAGTCTTGCCAGGTCTGAGCGGGCCCCAGGCTGGTCTTAGAGGGCCATTGTCTAGACCGGAAAGAACCCGGTGGTCTGAGTGGGGCCTCAGTTGGTTTGAGACACTATCTTCTTCGGTCATTCTGGAGAGCCCTTAAACGGGCTGAGAGAGCCATGTCGGTCAGAAGCAGTCTTGCAGACTCGGACTCGGAATCTGAGTCTATTGGAGTAGGTGATTTTTGCCGGAGTCGGAGTCAGTTAATTTTTGCCGACTCCGGCTGGCATGTGCAAATTATGTATGAGGAACGTCTTTTTCAGATACATTTTTAATTGGCCACCGAATACCGATGGTGATAATTTAACATTTAACGGCTTCGAAATTGTGTTGCTGTCCTTGTCAGTGTTTACCTATCAATTTCAGTTAAGTAGTAATTTGTCAATTTTATGGGCTGAAAGATGGAAATTGGAGAAAAAATGTTTTGCGTATTTTTTCCTGTATGAAACGGAAAAAATGGTTCCATAATTGTTATAATTGTAATAGTTTGATAATAAGTATAATATATAATAATTATACCCTTTATATACATATACATATAATATTGGATATATATATATATATATATATATATATATATATATATATATATATATATATAGTATTGGTGAGTAAGTCAACTTGACCATTCGGCCGTTGCCCCCCCCTCCCCCCAACCGATTTCACAAAGTTCCACCACTGCGTAGTAGGCGTAATCGATAGTAATACCATGCACAATATAGTATCTCCAAAACTGTATGATGCCATGGAAGAATGCGAATATATTCTTAGCAAATTACAAAAAAGCTGTATTCGCTATACAGCGACAAGCATACTTCCTAGCAATTACGGACAGCCGCCTACCTGATCACATTTCACTTGACCCTCGCCCTAAGGGAGCTTTTTTCACCTTCACCCTACGGGGGGGGGGGGGGCGACAGGCGACAGGCTGTTAACTTCCAAACCAAGCAACTTAGAGCAATGCAGTAAGAACCATCATGTTGCCTGTCATGAGAGGAATATAACAGTATGCGATTTTTAGGTTTCAGGTCAACGGGTGCCCTTCCAGGTCAGGTGAATGACCTCGGATTTACCACGTCCAGAACAGCGATTTTGCTCTTCAGAAAACCTCAAAATTAGACTTTGATAGATGTAAATAAAAAGGCATGTTCCTAGACCAGTTTTGGCGCAGAGATACAGAAAAGGTAATTATTTGTTCGTATCTTGTCAAAAAAGTCAAACAAAGTTATTAAAAAATGACTTCATCAGTTTCTTACACTTAGGGAGTCATCACTCAGTCAAAAATGAAGATATTGCTTTGAAATTTGGCATGGGTATTGTCCATATTCAGTTTTCTCACATATATTCCGGTTTTCTAACATCTTTGAAAATTTTGATTTTATGGGGAATTTTCCAAAAAATCCGTTTTTTTTCATTTTAGGGATCAAATCCCAAAATGTTGCAAATCAGAGATTGCCATTTTAAAGAGAATGCTATTTTGTATCTTTGGTGAAATGCGTTTGCATTCTCCTTTAATACTCTGTTTTCTACCATTTTTCAAATATTTATAGTTTTTCCACCAACATGATGTCATCAAAACATGGTTATCTCCCAAACTACTCAACCAATTTCAATTTTTTACAGCATACGTATAATTGTTGTAAACTCAGCTACCAAAAATTTCAACAGGATGCGTCATATGTGTAAAAAGTTATTCAAGAAAAACCTCAGGGGGGGGGGGGGGGCTGTCAGGCCCCCCTAGGGCGAGGATTAACATATAGGCAGTAGCGTACCCAGGATTCGCTCCAGGAGGGTGCAATGTTTGCTCAGGGGGGCGTAAAGTACCCCCACCAAAAAAACTCACCGGATTTGGCCCACTATATTTTTAAAAGAGCATATTTTCACCATTTTCTCTTGAGAAAAAAAACTTTTTTTTCGACCAAAGGGAGCACATACAGACCTTCAGGGGGGGGGGGGGGGGCAATTGCCCCGTTTGCCCCCCTCCCCCCTTGTATACGCCTATGCATATAGGCCAAACATCCGGCCCTATCAACGTTCAGAGAAGTAGCTCAACGAATTCAATGTGATGTACTGAAACATACCGACACGATATTGCCATCCGTATACTAAAGTAGCCAAAACCAGCATTACGTCCACATTGCCATACAGTTGTATTACAATCCATGAAAACACCCGAGGGAGCAATAACGGCACACGACTACCGTGCTCCATCGTCATTTTAGCGCGGAGACAAGACCGACTCAGTGCTTCAGTGTACGGTCTGGATAGCTGTATTATTATGGCGGCACCGCGTTTTTATTGCCTCAGAAAAGACGGCAGACACCAGACGCCAGACACATCAGAAGTCAAGAAGAATGGCTTCTGACATCACAAGAAATCAGAAGTCATGCTGGTAGTTATGGCACACTGCCTAACCAACCCTTACGCCAGTCACCATGCTCACAGTCGCGGTACAATCTGGTGAAAACTGGCCTGGTTAAACCCAGACCATCACTCCCCAATCAACCACAGTTGTAAACCAAGGATCCCTCCCCAATCAACCACAGTTGTAAACCAATGATCACTCCCCAATCAACCACAGTTGTAAACCAATGATCACTCCCCAATCAACCACAGTTGTAAACCAATGATCACTCCCCAATCAACCACAGTTGTAAACCAAACACCTATGGATCATCATTGCCGATCATCTGATTCCAATACGGCCGCACACAGCTACCACCGAACTGCCCGGCCGAGAAACATAAGTACCAATCCTCACCGACAGGTGGCCAGTAAGTACCAACGAGACGGCAGCTTCCAGACAATAGCAGCGTTATGGCATTAGGTTACTGCCAGGAGCCTTTCATGAATGCAACCGGCACCAACCCAAAACAAATTATCTAAAAAATCACAGACCGGCCATAGACAGCGGAATACATACATGACGACGGCCATGCAGCACAATAGAATACATTCACTCAATGCATTCAACACACCGAAAAATGTCGAAACGCACTGCATCGCAATGGATCTCAAGAGTAGGAGAGGCTGCGGAAGGGCTGTCGTACCTATAAGCGCAACGCAGCGCACTGTACAATTAAATCAGAATAAAAACAGCTCTTGCCTTTGCATGAAGGAACCCATTTGTTGGGTTGTTGAGAGAAAATGCTAGCTTACACAGCTACACAAACATTCACTATAGATAAGAAGGGACAGAACAGATAGGTGCCGAGTTCTGAATAGCTGCACATAACAATCCCGACATGTTCAGCAGCACCAGCAACATGGCCTGAACTGTAATCGCATTTGATACCATACGCGACACTTGCAAATAATTGGACAGGGGAGACAAAAGATTCTAAGACATACTCAAAACTTGCATGATAAATCGAACCGACTCTTGATTCGCAGCAGCTGCAAAATATGGCACACACACAAATAGATTAGGTGGCACTTGTAACTGATCTTCCACAATAAAACCTTCCACTCTTGCGTCATCGGGCGTACATGCTACCAACGGTCCCAGCACATCAGGTCAGCACCTGTTCCAGTATACGTGAAGACGCTGATACGATGCACAGAATATAGCCGCTTTATAAACATGGCCCTCACCATATAATTGCTCATAGAGGCGATATTCGAAACACGTTCTCTAACTAAGCTGCCTAATGTCAACAGGGAAACAGCCAAGCAGCCATGTCCGCCGTCAGATAGTAGCTACCCATACAGCAGCCATTGTAGATAGTCATAGTAGAAGTCATACGACAGCAGTCGTTGAACTCACCTGCCGCCTGCGCAGGAGTAAAGCAGCATGCGGAGCGTGGGGAAACCCAATAAACAACCTAGAAGCTGTCGTGGCATTGAAATCACATATGAACTACAGATTCGGTTAACAGCTGCCTACGTCGGTCACTGGAGGCGATCAACCCACGCACGCAGTATATCTGCCGTTAGAGTTGGGAAAAATGACAGCCCACTAACCACAAAACAGATGTTTGGGGTTTAAAGGGACTGTCCCACCTTCCCAAAAGTTGTCAAATGTATGCCGCTTGTGGTGCACAATATGAAGTAATTGCTGCCGAACACGATTATGACATTTGTTTCTCGCGAACAGTGCTCAATTTAATAAAAAGTTAAGTTTTAATATTTGGGTTGATGACGTCATATTGAGCACTAGAGAGCTACGCAGAAATCCTTTACGCTGCCAAAGTATGAGCACAATTATTTCGAGACAATTCTGGCGCTTTGAATACAAAAGAAACCAACTACCAAACCATTGAAACGTAGCAAATATCTCCAAGGTTCACCTTAAAACAAGTCGACTATCATTACCAGTTGGGTAAAAAGAGACGACGCTGTCGGTTTAGAGGCCCTATTCAAATACACATGGGCCTTATTTTTTACAGATGTCAAAATAAAACTCTAATATCTTTTTGATTAGAACATTGTGGTTGTTTTAACTGCTACCATACTTAATTTCAATGCCAAGCCATCAAAATGGCTATCTCAACTCAAATATAATGTTAAGGTGGGATAGTGCCTTTAAAGGCGCCATGACTATTGTGGTCAAATGGCGTCCATAACCACAACAGCCGATTGTCGCATCCCGATGGCAATGAAGAATCATCCACCGCAAAACAATGTTTTACTCATGACTTCATCCAAAGAGCGTTCCTACTGCACCCCTATCCACTGACATCCACATGTACCCTCTCAACCCTACTGATCATTCAGCTCCATTTCTACCCCGACCATGGGCACGCGCTCATCGAGCACCATCGTCCCAGCATCCGCCGCCTCGAACACCCCCGCCGCCGCCTCGGCGAACAGCTGATCAGTGAGCGAGCCGCCGGCGGAGGGCGAGTCGGGTCGAGCCAGCAGCTGCCCGCCAGCGTCAGCCTCCTCCCTCCCGGCCGCAGAGGTCAAGGTCACGTTCTCTAGCATCTGGCAGCCGCTGGCGGTGTCGTCGTCCTCCAGAAAGGCGTCGTGGCGCGCCAGGGCCGGCTGAAGAGCCAGGCCGAAGCCGGGTGAGGTGTGCTGGTCGGCGGCGTCAGGAGAAGAGCTGCCAAGGGGAGGGGGCGGCCGGTCAGAGGGGGGCATTGAGTAACAATGGCTGCAGTTCGGGGGGGGGGGGGTGGAGACCTCACAGCTGCTACCGGGGGGTGAGGGGGCAGACTGGTCAGAGGGGGGGGGGGCATTGAGCAACAGCGACTACAGTAGGGGAGGCGGACTAAGAGATGAACCACACATAGGGACATTTGTGCCCGGTTCGATACGAAACGTAGCATGCAACTGAGCCATCACGCTGTTTTCTATCACAAATGATGGCATTATAAAATCACACCGCACTCAAACTCTCCTTTGATTTCGTTATCTGACAAGCAAACTATTAATTTCGTTCTCGAAAGTTTAACTTTAGCACATCATTATTAAGATGGCATGCCACAAGTGCCGAATCTCCACCCACCAGCACTCAGCAGAAAAGGAGCCTCCGTCCTCTCACCTGTCCGTCTCCAGCACCGAGTCGCTCGCGTCCCCGTCTGCCGGCGACTGGACCGGGTCGTCCATATCCCCACTGTCCCCTCCAGCTGCAGCGCCGTCCTGGGCCGCCGCTGCTGCCGCCGCCGCGGCGGGGGCGGGGGCCGGGGCGGGGGCGGCCAGTGCCAGCAGCAGCGTGGCCGAGTGGCGCCTGTGCCGCCGCCGCCGGTGGTCCTGCAGATTCTGCCGGGTGAGGAAGCGCCGAGGACAGTCGGGACAGGGGTGAGGACGCTGGTCGGGCGCAGCGTGCGTCCGCCTGTGGCGAGCCAGTCCCGAGAAGAATGACGCCGAGTAGCTGCACTGGTCGCAGCTGTACGGCTTTGTACCTGCCGACAGGGAGGAGGACAGAGGTGACGGTGGCAAACACAAGTTGACGGCGTGTCTAACGTCCAGACAAATACACAAATACTTCTAGGTAAGATAGGTATCTTGACCACAAAACCTGGATTTATAGTCAACATTTCTAATTACGAGCGAGCGCGAAGCGCTCGCGTGTCCTCAATGAATACGGGATTTTTCTCACATGTAGGCGGCCGACACGACCGTAACGCTTTTCAGAAGCTTATATCTTTGAAATCCCACATCCGATTGACAAGCGGTCTTCGCCATCTGATAGCCCCATTCAATAAATTATGTTATTGACATGTTTCGTCTGACGTGAGGGGTCAGCATGGCGCGTGGCACGTGTCGCGTCAGGGGTGTCAGAAAACGTTGTCCTGCTATTATAGCTGATAAACGGCTGGACCGATTAAGCTGAAATTTGGTGTGTGGTTTGAGACCACACTACTGGCAATGTCGCGCAAGTCAAACTCTGGGTCACACTGCACGTGCGCACGTGCACACACCTGTTTCGTAACTCAGAAACGAGGGAAACGATTAAGCTGAAATTTGGTGTGTGGTTTGAGAACACACTACTGGCAATGTCGCGCAAGTCAAACTCTGGGTCACACTACACGTGCGCACGTGCACATCCCTGTTGTTTCTAATTTCCTTGCTATAGGGTTTCTACGGGCTCGCTCGTCCTTCGCTAATTAAGGCGGCTTACTGGTTATGTACTCTAATGATTTATATTTACCACTCCTATACCCAAGCTTAACCTAGTTTCGGGACAGACACACTCATGGTTAGACATCCCAGGACATCACCGGGTGACTAGGCAAGCACTAACCCTTGTGCATGACGGCGTGGACTCGCAGCTGCTTCCTGTGTTTGAAGCGTCGGCCACAGACGTCGCAGAGGTGGTCGTGCGCCGTGGAGTGGGAGCTCATGTGGTCGGCCAGGTGGGAGACGATGAGGTACGACTTGTCGCACTGCTGGCAGCAGAACCGACCGCCATCTGACGGCGCAGAACACATAACACAGAGCGAGTGCCTCAGTCAGTCGGACACTAGGCAGGTGTGGTGTCAGTGTCAGTGGCAGATGATCTCAGTGTCAGTGTCAGTGTCAGGTGACCTCAGTGTCAGGCGACCTCAGTGTCAGGTGACCTTAGTGGCAGGTGGCCTCAGTGGCAGGTGGCCTCAGTGTCAGGTGACCTCAGTATCAGGTGACCTCAGTGTCAGGTGATCTCAGTGTCAGGTGACCTCAGTGTCAGGTGACCTCAGTGCCAGGTGACCTCAGTGCCAGGTGACCTCAGTGTCAAGTGACCTCAGTGTCAGGTGACCGCAGTGTCAGATGACCTCAGTGTTAGGTGACCTCAGTGTTAGGTGACCTCAGTGTCATATGATCTCAGTGTCAGGTGATATCAGTGTCAGGTGACCTCAGTGTCAGGTGACCTCAGTGCCAGGTGACCTCAGTGTCAGGTGACCTCAGTGTCAGGTGACCTCAGTGTCAGGTGACCTCAGTGTCAAGTGACATCAGTGTCAGATGACCTCAGTGTCAGGTGACCTCAGTGTCAGATGACCTCAGTGTCAGATGACCTCAGTGTCAGATGACCTCAGTGACAGATGATCTCGGTGTCAGTGCCAGTGTCAGGTGACCTCAGTGTCAGGTGACATGTGTCGGGTGACCTCAGTGTCGGATAACCTCATTGTCGGATGACCTCAGTGTCGGGTGACCTCAGTGTCAGGTGACCTCATTGTATCAGGTGACATCATGGTGTCACGTGACATCAGTGTCAGGTGGCCTTAGTGTCAGGTGACCTGTGTCGGGTGACCTGTGTCAGGTGGCCTCAGTGTCAGGTGACCTCAGTGTCAGGTGACCTCAGTGTCGGGTGACCTCAGTATCAGGTGAACTCAGTGTCAGGTGACCTCAGTGTCAGGTGACCTCAGTGTCAGGTGACCTCAGTGTCAGGTGACCTCAGTGTCAGGTGACCTCAGTGTAAGGTGACCTCAGTGTAAGGTGACATCAGTGTCAGGTGACCTCAGTGTCAGGTGACCTCAGTGTCAGGTGACCTCAGTGTCAAGATGACCTCAGTGTCAGGTGACCTCAGTCCTCAGTGCCAGGTGACCTCAGTCCTCAGTGTCAGGTGACCTCAGTGTCAGGTGACCTTAGTGTCAGGTGACCTCAGTGTCAGGTGACCTCAGTGTCAGGTGACCTCAGTGTCAGATGACCTCAGTGTCAGGTGACCTCAGTGTCATATAACATCAGTGGCAGGTGACCTCAGTGTCAGGTGACCTATGTCGGGTGATCTCAGTGTCAGGTCAGTGTCAGACCAGGTGTCAGTCAGACACTAGGCAGACTGTGTGGCAGAGTGATGCGAAAGAGCACCGGATCTCGCAGGGCCAGGATCAACGCTCTTGTTTTGGTTTTGCCCCGTCATTTCTCAGATATTTGCTCTTTCTGTGCTGCGACAATGAAAAAAATGGAAAGCGAGGTAGTCAGAGCCAAGAGGTGGACAGAACAACACAATCGAAGTGGATAATCAATAACAGAAGTGCTCTTTACGAGCGCTGTATTACCACCGTTCGAGTTCAGGCCGCACAGACCACTTACCTCCAGAATGAGTGAGCACGTGTCGACTCAGGTAGTGTTTAGAGGCGAACCCCCTGCCACACAGTGGACACGGGTGTGATCCCATACTGCTTCTGTCCGGAGGCCCTGGAACAAGTAACGCAGCGTCACGGGTGTGATCCCATACTGCTTCTGTCCAGAGGCCCTGGAACAAGTAACGCAGCGTCACGGGTGTGATCCCATACTGCTTCTGTATCGGCCCTGGAACAAGTAACGCAGCGACACGGGTGTGATCCCATACTGCTTCTGTATCGGCCCTGGAACAAGTAACGCAGCGTCACGGGTGTGATCCCATACTGCTTCTGTATCGGCCCTGGAACAAGTAACGCAGCGTCACGGGTGTGATCCCATACTGCTTCTGTCCAGAGGCCCTGGAACAAGTAACGCAGCGTCACGGGTGTGATCCCATACTGCTTCTGTCCAGAGGCCCTGGAACAAGTAACGCAGCGTCACGGGTGTGATCCCATACTGCTTCTGTATCGGCCCTGGAACAAGTAACGCAGCGTCACGGGTGTGATCCCATACTGCTTCTGTATCGGCCCTGGAACAAGTAACGCAGCGTCACGGGTGTGAACCCATACTGCTTCTGTCCAGAGGCCCTGGAACAAGTAACGCAGCGTCACGGGTGTGATCCCATACTGCTTCTGTCCAGATGCCCCGGAACAAGTAACGCAGCGTCACGGGTGTGATCCCATACTGCTTCTGTCCGGAGGCCCTGGAACAAGTAACGCAGCGTCACGGGTGTGATCCCATACTGCTTCTGTCCAGATGCCCTGGAACAAGTAACGCAGCGTCACGGGTGTGATCCCATACTGTTTCTGTATCGGCCCTGGAACAAGTAACGCAGCGTCACGGGTGTGATCCCATACTGCTTCTGTATCGGCCCTGGAACAAGTAACGCAGCGTCACGGGTGTGATACCATACTGCTTCTGTCCAGAGGCCCTGGAACAAGTAACGCAGCGTCACGGGTGTGATCCCATACTGCTTCTGTCCGGAGGCCCTGGAACAAGTAACGCAGCGTCACGGGTGTGATCCCATACTGCTTCTGTATCGGCCCTGGAACAAGTAACGCAGCGTCACGGGTGTGATCCCATACTGCTTCTGTATCGGCCCTGGAACAAGTAACGCAGCGTCACGGGTGTGATCCCATACTGCTTCTGTCCAGAGGCCCTGGAACAAGTAACGCAGCGTCACGGGTGTGATCCCATACTGCTTCTGTATCGGCCCTGGAACAAGTAACGCAGCGTCACGGGTGTGATCCCATACTGCTTCTGTCCGGAGGCCCTGGAACAAGTAACGCAGCGTCACGGGTGTGATCCCATACTGCTTCTGTATCGGCCCTGGAACAAGTAACGCAGCGTCACGGGTGTGATCCCATACTGCTTCTGTCCAGATGCCCTGGAACAAGTAACGCAGCGTCACGGGTGTGATCCCATACTGCCTCTGTATCGGCCCTGGAACAAGTAACGCAGCGTCACGGGTGTGATCCCATACTGCTTCTGTATCGGCCCTGGAACAAGTAACGCAGCGTCACGGGTGTGATCCCATACTGCTTCTGTATCGGCCCTGGAACAAGTAACGCAGCGTCACGGGTGTGATCCCATACTGCTTCTGTATCGGCCCTGGAACAAGTAACGCAGCGTCACGGGTGTGATCCCATACTGCTTCTGTCCAGAGGCCCTGGAACAAGTAACGCAGCGTCACGGGTGTGATCCCATACTGCTTCTGTCCAGATGCCCTGGAACAAGTAACGCAGCGTCACGGGTGTGATCCCATACTGCTTCTGTATCGGCCCTGGAACAAGTAACGCAGCGTCACGGGTGTGATCCCATACTGCTTCTGTCCGGAGGCCCTGGAACAAGTAACGCAGCGTCACGGGTGTGATCCCATACTGCTTCTGTATCGGCCCTGGAACAAGTAACGCAGCGTCACGGGTGTGATCCCATACTGCTTCTGTCCGGAGGCCCTGGAACAAGTAACGCAGCGTCACGGGTGTGATCCCATACTGCTTCTGTCCAGAGGCCCTGGAACAAGTAACGCAGCGTCACGGGTGTGATCCCATACTGCTTCTGTCCGGAGGCCCTGGAACAAGTAACGCAGCGTCACGGGTGTGATCCCATACTGCTTCTGTATCGGCCCTGGAACAAGTAACGCAGCGTCACGGGTGTGATCCCATACTGCTTCTGTATCGGCCCTGGAACAAGTAACGCAGCGTCACGGGTCCGGGTGTGATCCCATACTGCTTCTGTATCGGCCCTGGAACAAGTAACGCAGCGTCACGGGTGTGATCCCATACTGCTTCTGTATCGGCCCTGGAACAAGCAACGCAGCGTCACGGGTGTGATCCCATACTGCTTCTGTCCAGAGGCCCTGGAACAAGTAACGCAGCGACACGGGTGTGATCCCATACTGCTTCTGTCCAGAGGCCCTGGAACAAGTAACGCAGCGACACGGGTGTGATCCCATACTGCTTCTGTCCAGAGGCCCTGGAACAAGTAACGCAGCGACACGGGTGTGATCCCATACTGCTTCTGTCCAGAGGCCCTGGAACAAGTAACGCAGCGTCACGGGTGTGATCCCATACTGCTTCTGTATCGGCCCCGGAACAAGTAACGCAGCGTCACGGGTGTGATCCCATACTGCTTCTGTCCAGAGGCCCTGGAACAAGTAACGCAGCGACACGGGTGTGATCCCATACTGCTTCTGTCCAGAGGCCCTGGAACAAGTAACGCAGCGTCACGGGTGTGATCCCATACTGCTTCTGTATCGGCCCCGGAACAAGTAACGCAGCGTCACGGGTGTGATCCCATACTGCTTCTGTATCGGCCCTGGAACAAGTAACGCAGCGTCACGGGTGTGATCCCATACTGCTTCTGTCCAGAGGCCCTGGAACAAGTAACGCAGCGTCACGGGTGTGATCCCATACTACTTCTGTCCAGATGCCCTGGAACAAGTAACGCAGCGTCACGGGTGTGATCCCATACTGCTTCTGTATCGGCCCTGGAACAAGTAACGCAGCGTCACGGGTGTGATTCCATACTGCTTCTGTATCGGCCCTGGAACAAGTAACGCAGCGTCACGGGTGTGATCCCATACTGCTTCTGTATCGGCCCTGGAACAAGTAACGCAGCGTCACGGGTGTGATCCCATACTGCTTCTGTCCAGATGCCCTGGAACAAGTAACGCAGCGTCACGGGTGTGATCCCATACTGCTTCTGTATCGGCCCTGGAACAAGTAACGCAGCGTCACGGGTGTGATCCCATACTGCTTCTGTCCGGAGGCCCTGGAACAAGTAACGCAGCGTCACGGGTGTGATCCCATACTGCTTCTGTATCGGCCCTGGAACAAGTAACGCAGCGTCACGGGTGTGATCCCATACTGCTTCTGTCCAGATGCCCTGGAACAAGTAACGCAGCGTCACGGGTGTGATCCCATACTGCTTCTGTATCGGCCCTGGAACAAGTAACGCAGCGTCACGGGTGTGATCCCATACTGCTTCTGTCCGGAGGCCCTGGAACAAGTAACGCAGCGTCACGGGTGTGATCCCATACTGCTTCTGTCCAGAGGCCCTGGAACAAGTAACGCAGCGTCACGGGTGTGATCCCATACTGCTTCTGTCCGGAGGCCCTGGAACAAGTAACGCAGCGTCACGGGTGTGATCCCATACTGCTTCTGTATCGGCCCTGGAACAAGTAACGCAGCGTCACGGGTGTGATCCCATACTGCTTCTGTATCGGCCCTGGAACAAGTAACGCAGCGTCACGGATGTGATCCCATACTGCTTCTGTCCAGAGGCCCTGGAACAAGTAACGCAGCGTCACGGGTGTGATCCCATACTGCTTCTGTATCGGCCCTGGAACAAGAAACGCAGCGTCACGGGTGTGATCCCATACTGCTTCTGTCCGGAGGCCCTGGAACAAGTAACGCAGCGTCACGGGTGTGATCCCATACTGCTTCTGTATCGGCCCTGGAACAAGTAACGCAGCGTCACGGGTGTGATCCCATACTGCTTCTGTCCAGATGCCCTGGAACAAGTAACGCAGCGTCACGGGTGTGATCCCATACTGCTTCTGTATCGGCCCTGGAACAAGTAACGCAGCGTCACGGGTGTGATCCCATACTGCTTCTGTCCAGAGGCCCTGGAACAAGTAACGCAGCGTCACGGGTGTGATCCCATACTGCTTCTGTCCAGAGGCCCTGGAACAAGTAACGCAGCGTCACGGGTGTGATCCCATACTGCTTCTGTCCGGAGGCCCTGGAACAAGTAACGCAGCGTCACGGGTGTGATCCCATACTGCTTCTGTCCAGAGGCCCTGGAACAAGTAACGCAGCGTCACGGGTGTGATCCCATACTGCTTCTGTATCGGCCCTGGAACAAGTAACGCAGCGACACGGGTGTGATCCCATACTGCTTCTGTATCGGCCCTGGAACAAGTAACGCAGCGTCACGGGTGTGATCCCATACTGCTTCTGTATCGGCCCTGGAACAAGTAACGCAGCGTCACGGGTGTGATCCCATACTGCTTCTGTCCAGAGGCCCTGGAACAAGTAACGCAGCGTCACGGGTGTGATCCCATACTGCTTCTGTCCAGAGGCCCTGGAACAAGTAACGCAGCGTCACGGGTGTGATCCCATACTGCTTCTGTATCGGCCCTGGAACAAGTAACGCAGCGTCACGGGTGTGATCCCATACTGCTTCTGTATCGGCCCTGGAACAAGTAACGCAGCGTCACGGGTGTGATCCCATACTGCTTCTGTCCAGAGGCCCTGGAACAAGTAACGCAGCGTCACGGGTGTGATCCCATACTGCTTCTGTCCAGATGCCCTGGAACAAGTAACGCAGCGTCACGGGTGTGATCCCATACTGCTTCTGTCCGGAGGCCCTGGAACAAGTAACGCAGCGTCACGGGTGTGATCCCATACTGCTTCTGTCCAGATGCCCTGGAACAAGTAACGCAGCGTCACGGGTGTGATCCCATACTGTTTCTGTATCGGCCCTGGAACAAGTAACGCAGCGTCACGGGTGTGATCCCATACTGCTTCTGTATCGGCCCTGGAACAAGTAACGCAGCGTCACGGGTGTGATCCCATACTGCTTCTGTCCAGAGGCCCTGGAACAAGTAACGCAGCGTCACGGGTGTGATCCCATACTGCTTCTGTCCAGAGGCCCTGGAACAAGTAACGCAGCGTCACGGGTGTGATCCCATACTGCTTCTGTCCGGAGGCCCTGGAACAAGTAACGCAGCGTCACGGGTGTGATCCCATACTGCTTCTGTATCGGCCCTGGAACAAGTAACGCAGCATCACGGGTGTGATCCCATACTGCTTCTGTATCGGCCCTGGAACAAGTAACGCAGCGTCACGGGTGTGATCCCATACTGCTTCTGTCCAGAGGCCCTGGAACAAGTAACGCAGCGTCACGGGTGTGATCCCATACTGCTTCTGTATCGGCCCTGGAACAAGTAACGCAGCGTCACGGGTGTGATCCCATACTGCTTCTGTCCGGAGGCCCTGGAACAAGTAACGCAGCGTCACGGGTGTGATCCCATACTGCTTCTGTATCGGCCCTGGAACAAGTAACGCAGCGTCACGGGTGTGATCCCATACTGCTTCTGTCCAGATGCCCTGGAACAAGTAACACAGCGTCACGGGTGTGATCCCATACTGCTTCTGTATCGGCCCTGGAACAAGTAACGCAGCGTCACGGGTGTGATCCCATACTGCTTCTGTATCGGCCCTGGAACAAGTAACGCAGCGTCACGGGTGTGATCCCATACTGCTTCTGTATCGGCCCTGGAACAAGTAACGCAGCGTCACGGGTGTGATCCCATACTGCTTCTGTATCGGCCCTGGAACAAGTAACGCAGCGTCACGGGTGTGATCCCATACTGCTTCTGTCCAGAGGCCCTGGAACAAGTAACGCAGCGTCACGGGTGTGATCCCATACTGCTTCTGTCCAGATGCCCTGGAACAAGTAACGCAGCGTCACGGGTGTGATCCCATACTGCTTCTGTATCGGCCCTGGAACAAGTAACGCAGCGTCACGGGTGTGATCCCATACTGCTTCTGTCCGGAGGCCCTGGAACAAGTAACGCAGCGTCACGGGTGTGATCCCATACTGCTTCTGTATCGGCCCTGGAACAAGTAACGCAGCGTCACGGGTGTGATCCCATACTGCTTCTGTCCGGAGGCCCTGGAACAAGTAACGCAGCGTCACGGGTGTGATCCCATACTGCTTCTGTCCAGAGGCCCTGGAACAAGTAACGCAGCGTCACGGGTGTGATCCCATACTGCTTCTGTCCGGAGGCCCTGGAACAAGTAACGCAGCGTCACGGGTGTGATCCCATACTGCTTCTGTATCGGCCCTGGAACAAGTAACGCAGCGTCACGGGTGTGATCCCATACTGCTTCTGTATCGGCCCTGGAACAAGTAACGCAGCGTCACGGGTCCGGGTGTGATCCCATACTGCTTCTGTATCGGCCCTGGAACAAGTAACGCAGCGTCACGGGTGTGATCCCATACTGCTTCTGTATCGGCCCTGGAACAAGTAACGCAGCGTCACGGGTGTGATCCCATACTGCTTCTGTATCGGCCCTGGAACAAGTAACGCAGCGTCACGGGTGTGATCCCATACTGCTTCTGTATCGGCCCTGGAACAAGTAACGCAGCGTCACGGGTGTGATCCCATACTGCTTCTGTATCGGCCCTGGAACAAGTAACGCAGCGTCACGGGTGTGATCCCATACTGCTTCTGTCCAGAGGCCCTGGAACAAGTAACGCAGCGTCACGGGTGTGATCCCATACTGCTTCTGTCCAGATGCCCTGGAACAAGTAACGCAGCGTCACGGGTGTGATCCCATACTGCTTCTGTATCGGCCCTGGAACAAGTAACGCAGCGTCACGGGTGTGATCCCATACTGCTTCTGTCCAGAGGCCCTGGAACAAGTAACGCAGCGACACGGGTGTGATCCCATACTGCTTCTGTCCAGAGGCCCTGGAACAAGTAACGCAGCGACACGGGTGTGATCCCATACTGCTTCTGTCCAGAGGCCCTGGAACAAGTAACGCAGCGACACGGGTGTGATCCCATACTGCTTCTGTCCAGAGGCCCTGGAACAAGTAACGCAGCGTCACGGGTGTGATCCCATACTGCTTCTGTATCGGCCCCGGAACAAGTAACGCAGCGTCACGGGTGTGATCCCATACTGCTTCTGTCCAGAGGCCCTGGAACAAGTAACGCAGCGACACGGGTGTGATCCCATACTGCTTCTGTCCAGAGGCCCTGGAACAAGTAACGCAGCGTCACGGGTGTCATCCCATACTGCTTCTGTATCGGCCCCGGAACAAGTAACGCAGCGTCACGGGTGTGATCCCATACTGCTTCTGTATCGGCCCTGGAACAAGTAACGCAGCGTCACGGGTGTGATCCCATACTGCTTCTGTCCAGAGGCCCTGGAACAAGTAACGCAGCGTCACGGGTGTGATCCCATACTGCTTCTGTCCAGATGCCCTGGAACAAGTAACGCAGCGTCACGGGTGTGATCCCATACTGCTTCTGTATCGGCCCTGGAACAAGTAACGCAGCGTCACGGGTGTGATTCCATACTGCTTCTGTATCGGCCCTGGAACAAGTAACGCAGCGTCACGGGTGTGATCCCATACTGCTTCTGTATCGGCCCTGGAACAAGTAACGCAGCGTCACGGGTGTGATCCCATACTGCTTCTGTCCAGATGCCCTGGAACAAGTAACGCAGCGTCACGGGTGTGATCCCATACTGCTTCTGTATCGGCCCTGGAACAAGTAACGCAGCGTCACGGGTGTGATCCCATACTGCTTCTGTCCGGAGGCCCTGGAACAAGTAACGCAGCGTCACGGGTGTGATCCCATACTGCTTCTGTATCGGCCCTGGAACAAGTAACGCAGCGTCACGGGTGTGATCCCATACTGCTTCTGTCCAGATGCCCTGGAACAAGTAACGCAGCGTCACGGGTGTGATCCCATACTGCTTCTGTATCGGCCCTGGAACAAGTAACGCAGCGTCACGGGTGTGATCCCATACTGCTTCTGTCCGGAGGCCCTGGAACAAGTAACGCAGCGTCACGGGTGTGATCCCATACTGCTTCTGTCCAGAGGCCCTGGAACAAGTAACGCAGCGTCACGGGTGTGATCCCATACTGCTTCTGTCCGGAGGCCCTGGAACAAGTAACGCAGCGTCACGGGTGTGATCCCATACTGCTTCTGTATCGGCCCTGGAACAAGTAACGCAGCGTCACGGGTGTGATCCCATACTGCTTCTGTATCGGCCCTGGAACAAGTAACGCAGCGTCACGGATGTGATCCCATACTGCTTCTGTCCAGAGGCCCTGGAACAAGTAACGCAGCGTCACGGGTGTGATCCCATACTGCTTCTGTATCGGCCCTGGAACAAGTAACGCAGCGTCACGGGTGTGATCCCATACTGCTTCTGTCCGGAGGCCCTGGAACAAGTAACGCAGCGTCACGGGTGTGATCCCATACTGCTTCTGTATCGGCCCTGGAACAAGTAACGCAGCGTCACGGGTGTGATCCCATACTGCTTCTGTCCAGATGCCCTGGAACAAGTAACGCAGCGTCACGGGTGTGATCCCATACTGCTTCTGTATCGGCCCTGGAACAAGTAACGCAGCGTCACGGGTGTGATCCCATACTGCTTCTGTCCAGAGGCCCTGGAACAAGTAACGCAGCGTCACGGGTGTGATCCCATACTGCTTCTGTCCAGAGGCCCTGGAACAAGTAACGCAGCGTCACGGGTGTGATCCCATACTGCTTCTGTCCGGAGGCCCTGGAACAAGTAACGCAGCGTCACGGGTGTGATCCCATACTGCTTCTGTATCGGCCCTGGAACAAGTAACGCAGCGTCACGGGTGTGATCCCATACTGCTTCTGTATCGGCCCTGGAACAAGTAACGCAGCGTCACGGGTGTGATCCCATACTGCTTCTGTCCAGAGGCCCTGGAACAAGTAACGCAGCGACACGGGTGTGATCCCATACTGCTTCTGTCCAGAGGCCCTGGAACAAGTAACGCAGCGTCACGGGTGTGATCCCATACTGCTTCTGTATCGGCCCTGGAACAAGTAACGCAGCGTCACGGGTGTGATCCCATACTGCTTCTGTATCGGCCCTGGAACAAGTAACGCAGCGTCACGGGTGTGATCCCATACTGCTTCTGTATCGGCCCTGGAACAAGTAACGCAGCGTCACGGGTGTGATCCCATACTGCTTCTGTATCGGCCCTGGAACAAGTAACGCAGCGTCACGGGTGTGATCCCATACTGCTTCTGTATCGGCCCTGGAACAAGTAACGCAGCGTCACGGGTGTGATCCCATACTGCTTCTGTATCGGCCCTGGAACAAGTAACGCAGCGTCACGGGTGTGATCCCATACTGCTTCTGTCCAGAGGCCCTGGAACAAGTAACGCAGCGTCACGGGTGTGATCCCATACTGCTTCTGTCCAGATGCCCTGGAACAAGTAACGCAGCGTCACGGGTGTGATCCCATACTGCTTCTGTATCGGCCCTGGAACAAGTAACGCAGCGTCACGGGTGTGATCCCATACTGCTTCTGTATCGGCCCTGGAACAAGTAACGCAGCGTCACGGGTGTGATCCCATACTGCTTCTGTATCGGCCCTGGAACAAGTAACGCAGCGTCACGGGTGTGATCCCATACTGCTTCTGTATCGGCCCTGGAACAAGTAGCGCAGCGTCACGGGTGTGATCCCATACTGCTTCTGTATCGGCCCTGGAACAAGTAACGCAGCGTCACGGGTGTGATCCCATACTGCTTCTGTATCGGCCCTGGAACAAGTAACGCAGCGTCACGGGTGTGATCCCATACTGCTTCTGTCCAGAGGCCCTGGAACAAGTAACGCAGCGTCACGGGTGTGATCCCATACTGCTTCTGTATCGGCCCTGGAACAAGTAACGCAGCGTCACGGGTGTGATCCCATACTGCTTCTGTCCAGAGGCCCTGGAACAAGTAACGCAGCGTCACGGGTGTGATCCCATACTGCTTCTGTATCGGCCCTGGAACAAGTAACGCAGCGTCACGGGTGTGATCCCATACTGCTTCTGTCCAGAGGCCCTGGAACAAGTAACGCAGCGTCACGGGTGTGATCCCATACTGCTTCTGTATCGGCCCTGGAACAAGTAACGCAGCGTCACGGGTGTGATCCCATACTGTTTCTGTATCGGCCCTGGAACAAGTAACGCAGCGTCACGGGTGTGATCCCATACTGCTTCTGTCCAGAGGCCCTGGAACAAGTAACGCAGCGTCACGGGTGTGATCCCATACTGCTTCTGTATCGGCCCTGGAACAAGTAACGCAGCGTCACGGGTGTGATCCCATACTGCTTCTGTCCAGATGCCCTGGAACAAGTAACGCAGCGTCACGGGTGTGATCCCATACTGCTTCTGTATCGGCCCTGGAACAAGTAACGCAGCGTCACGGGTGTGATCCCATACTGCTTCTGTATCGGCCCTGGAACAAGTAACGCAGCGTCACGGGTGTGATCCCATACTGCTTCTGTATCGGCCCTGGAACAAGTAACGCAGCGTCACGGGTGTGATCCCATACTGCTTCTGTATCGGCCCTGGAACAAGTAACGCAGCGTCACGGGTGTGATCCCATACTGCTTCTGTCCAGAGGCCCTGGAACAAGTAACGCAGCGTCACGGGTGTGATCCCATACTGCTTCTGTCCAGATGCCCTGGAACAAGTAACGCAGCGTCACGGGTGTGATCCCATACTGCTTCTGTATCGGCCCTGGAACAAGTAACGCAGCGCCACGGGTGTGATCCCATACTGCTTCTGTCCGGAGGCCCTGGAACAAGTAACGCAGCGTCACGGGTGTGATCCCATACTGCTTCTGTATCGGCCCTGGAACAAGTAACGCAGCGTCACGGGTGTGATCCATACTGCTTCTGTCCGGAGGCCCTGGAACAAGTAACGCAGCGTCACGGGTGTGATCCCATACTGCTTCTGTCCAGAGGCCCTGGAACAAGTAACGCAGCGTCACGGGTGTGATCCCATACTGCTTCTGTCCGGAGGCCCTGGAACAAGTAACGCAGCGTCACGGGTGTGATCCCATACTGCTTCTGTATCGGCCCTGGAACAAGTAACGCAGCGTCACGGGTGTGATCCCATACTGCTTCTGTATCGGCCCTGGAACAAGTAACGCAGCGCTCACGGGTGTGATTCCATACTGCTTCTGTATCGCCCTGGAACAAGTAACGCAGCGTCACGGGTGTGATCCCATACGTTCTCGTATCGGCCTGGAACAAGTAACGCAGCGTCACGGGTGTGATCCATACTGCTTCTGTCCAGATGCCCTGGAACAAAGTAACGCAGCGTCACGGGTGTGATCCCATACTGCTTCTGTATCGGCCTGGAACAAGTAACGCAGCGTCACGGGTGTGATCCATACTGCTTCTGTCCGGAGGCCCTGGAACAAGTAACGCAGCGTCACGGGTGTGAATCCCAATAACTGCTTCTATCGGCCCTGGAACAAGTAACGCAGCGTCACGGGTGTGATCCCATACTGCTTCTGTCCAGATGCCCTGGAACAAGTAACGCAGCGTCACGGGTGTGATCCCATACTGCTTCTGTATCGGCCCTGGAACAAGTAACGCAGCGTCACGGGTGTGATCCCACACTGCTTCTGTCCGGAGGCCCTGGAACAAGTAACGCAGCGTCACGGGTGTGATCCCATACTGCTTCTGTCCAGAGGCCCTGGAACAAGTAACGCAGCGTCACGGGTGTGATCCCATACTGCTTCTGTCCGGAGGCCCTGGAACAAGTAACGCAGCGTCACGGGTGTGATCCCATACTGCTTCTGTATCGGCCCTGGAACAAGTAACGCAGCGTCACGGGTGTGATCCCATACTGCTTCTGTATCGGCCCTGGAACAAGTAACGCAGCGTCACGGATGTGATCCCATACTGCTTCTGTCCAGAGGCCCTGGAACAAGTAACGCAGCGTCACGGGTGTGATCCCATACTGCTTCTGTATCGGCCCTGGAACAAGTAACGCAGCGTCACGGGTGTGATCCCATACTGCTTCTGTCCGGAGGCCCTGGAACAAGTAACGCAGCGTCACGGGTGTGATCCCATACTGCTTCTGTATCGGCCCTGGAACAAGTAACGCAGCGTCACGGGTGTGATCCCATACTGCTTCTGTCCAGATGCCCTGGAACAAGTAACGCAGCGTCACGGGTGTGATCCCATACTGCTTCTGTATCGGCCCTGGAACAAGTAACGCAGCGTCACGGGTGTGATCCCATACTGCTTCTGTCCAGAGGCCCTGGAACAAGTAACGCAGCGTCACGGGTGTGATCCCATACTGCTTCTGTCCAGAGGCCCTGGAACAAGTAACGCAGCGTCACGGGTGTGATCCCATACTGCTTCTGTATCGGCCCTGGAACAAGTAACGCAGCGTCACGGGTGTGATCCCATACTGCTTCTGTCCAGAGGCCCTGGAACAAGTAACGCAGCGTCACGGGTGTGATCCCATACTGCTTCTGTATCGGCCCTGGAACAAGTAACGCAGCGTCACGGGTGTGATCCCATACTGCTTCTGTCCAGAGGCCCTGGAACAAGTAACGCAGCGACACGGGTGTGATCCCATACTGCTTCTGTCCAGAGGCCCTGGAACAAGTAACGCAGCGTCACGGGTGTGATCCCATACTGCTTCTGTATCGGCCCTGGAACAAGTAACGCAGCGTCACGGGTGTGATCCCATACTGCTTCTGTATCGGCCCTGGAACAAGTAACGCAGCGTCACGGGTGTGATCCCATACTGCTTCTGTATCGGCCCTGGAACAAGTAACGCAGCGTCACGGGTGTGATCCCATACTGCTTCTGTATCGGCCCTGGAACAAGTAACGCAGCGTCACGGGTGTGATCCCATACTGCTTCTGTATCGGCCCTGGAACAAGTAACGCAGCGTCACGGGTGTGATCCCATACTGCTTCTGTATCGGCCCTGGAACAAGTAACGCAGCGTCACGGGTGTGATCCCATACTGCTTCTGTCCAGAGGCCCTGGAACAAGTAACGCAGCGTCACGGGTGTGATCCCATACTGCTTCTGTCCAGATGCCCTGGAACAAGTAACGCAGCGTCACGGGTGTGATCCCATACTGCTTCTGTATCGGCCCTGGAACAAGTAACGCAGCGTCACGGGTGTGATCCCATACTGCTTCTGTATCGGCCCTGGAACAAGTAACGCAGCGTCACGGGTGTGATCCCATACTGCTTCTGTATCGGCCCTGGAACAAGTAACGCAGCGTCACGGGTGTGATCCCATACTGCTTCTGTATCGGCCCTGGAACAAGTAACGCAGCGTCACGGGTGTGATCCCATACTGCTTCTGTATCGGCCCTGGAACAAGTAACGCAGCGTCACGGGTGTGATCCCATACTGCTTCTGTATCGGCCCTGGAACAAGTAACGCAGCGTCACGGGTGTGATCCCATACTGCTTCTGTCCAGAGGCCCTGGAACAAGTAACGCAGCGTCACGGGTGTGATCCCATACTGCTTCTGTATCGGCCCTGGAACAAGTAACGCAGCGTCACGGGTGTGATCCCATACTGCTTCTGTCCAGAGGCCCTGGAACAAGTAACGCAGCGTCACGGGTGTGATCCCATACTGCTTCTGTATCGGCCCTGGAACAAGTAACGCAGCGTCACGGGTGTGATCCCATACTGCTTCTGTCCAGAGGCCCTGGAACAAGTAACGCAGCGTCACGGGTGTGATCCCATACTGCTTCTGTATCGGCCCTGGAACAAGTAACGCAGCGTCACGGGTGTGATCCCATACTGTTTCTGTATCGGCCCTGGAACAAGTAACGCAGCGTCACGGGTGTGATCCCATACTGCTTCTGTCCAGAGGCCCTGGAACAAGTAACGCAGCGTCACGGGTGTGATCCCATACTGCTTCTGTATCGGCCCTGGAACAAGTAACGCAGCGTCACGGGTGTGATCCCATACTGCTTCTGTATCGGCCCTGGAACAAGTAACGCAGCGTCACGGGTGTGATCCCATACTGCTTCTGTCCGGAGGCCCTGGAACAAGTAACGCAGCGTCACGGGTGTGATCCCATACTGCTTCTGTATCGGCCCTGGAACAAGTAACGCAGCGTCACGGGTGTGATCCCATACTGCTTCTGTATCGGCCCTGGAACAAGTAACGCAGCGTCACGGGTGTGATCCCATACTGCTTCTGTATCGGCCCTGGAACAAGTAACGCAGCGTCACGGGTGTGATCCCATACTGCTTCTGTATCGGCCCTGGAACAAGTAACGCAGCGTCACGGGTGTGATCCCATACTGCTTCTGTCCGGAGGCCCTGGAACAAGTAACGCAGCGTCACGGGTGTGATCCCATACTGCTTCTGTCCGGAGGCCCTGGAACAAGTAACGCAGCGTCACGGGTGTGATCCCATACTGCTTCTGTCCAGAGGCCCTGGAACAAGTAACGCAGCGTCACGGGTGTGATCCCATACTGCTTCTGTATCGGCCCTGGAACAAGTAACGCAGCGTCACGGGTGTGATCCCATACTGCTTCTGTATCGGCCCTGGAACAAGTAACGCAGCGTCACGGGTGTGATCCCATACTGCTTCTGTCCAGAGGCCCTGGAACAAGTAACGCAGCGTCACGGGTGTGATCCCATACTGCTTCTGTATCGGCCCTGGAACAAGTAACGCAGCGTCACGGGTGTGATCCCATACTGCTTCTGTCCAGAGGCCCTGGAACAAGTAACGCAGCGACACGGGTGTGATCCCATACTGCTTCTGTCCGGAGGCCCTGGAACAAGTAACGCAGCGTCACGGGTGTGATCCCATACTAGTAACGCAGCGTCACGAACGCTATAGCCCAATCACGAGCGATCTGCTCCTGAGACAGGCCACGTAATCAAGGTTTAAGTATAACGTATTACGTAATAAACGTAGTATATTATTACGCTTAATCTGAATACAAGTGGACTGTGTACACATTCACAGCATATAATAAAAGATGGTTCTGAATTTGTGTAGCTCAGTACATAGGCGTACCCAAAGGGGGGGGGGGGGCAGACGGGGAAATTGCCCCCTCTCCCTGAAGGTCCGTACGTGCCCCCTTTGGTCGAACACATTAATTATTTGTTATTATATTTGCGTTGTTGAAAATATGCCCCTCTAACAATATGGTGGGCCAAATTCGGTTATTGTTTTTTGGTGGAGGTACCTTATGCCCCCCTGATAAAAAACTGCCCCCTCCTGGAGTGAATCCTGGGTACACTGGCCAGGGCCTCCTGTAAGGGATTTTCACTGGGGGAGGGGGGGGGGGGGGCACGCAGATTTTTCGATGATGGGCAGCTATCTCCCAAATCGTGCTGTATTTTCGATTTGTATTATTGTATAATATACCTATGTTTCACGAATTGGACAATAATTATATGTGGCATAGACATAGACATAGACATAGACATATATTAAGGCCATCCACGATAAGCTCATGGCTATTACGGCCCCTCGTCAGAGGCTAAAACGGCGGACATGGGAAGTGAAAAAACGCAAACACGCACGCACACACACGCACGCACGCACGCACCCACCCACCCACACGCCCACCCGCCCACCCGCCCACACACGCCCACACACGCCCACACACGCCCACACACGCCCACACACACGCCCACACACACACGCCCACACACGCCCACACACACGCCCACACACACGCCCACACACGCCCACACACGCACGCACACGCACGCACACGCACGCACACACACGCACACACACGCACGCACACGCACGCACACGCACGCACACGCACGCACGCACGCGCACGCACGCGCACGCACGCGCGCGCACGCACACGCACGCACACGCACGCACGCACGCGCACGCACGCGCACGCACGCACGCACGCGCACGCACGCGCACGCACACACGCGCACACACGCGCACACACGCGCACGCACGCGCACGCACGCGCACGCACGCGCACGCACGCGCACGCACGCGCACGCACGCGCACGCACGCGCACGCACGCGCACGCACGCGCACACACGCGCACACACGCGCACACACGCGCACACACGCGCACACACGCGCACACACGCGCACACACGCGCACACACGCGCACACACGCGCACACACGCGCACACACGCGCACACACGCGCACACACGCGCACACACGCGCACACACGCGCACACACGCGCACACACGCGCACACACGCGCACACACGCGCACACACGCGCACACACGCGCACACACGCGCACACACGCGCACACACGCGCACACACGCGCACACACGCGCACACACGCGCACACACGCGCACACACGCGCACACACGCGCACACACGCGCACACACGCGCACACACGCGCACACACGCGCACACACGCGCA
>JAXIVJ010002405.1:72500-85000 GCA_036785665.1 Chirona hameri
AGATCTCGAACACCACGCAACGAAGCGACAAGTGAAAAACGCTGTTAGATAGCCCGAGACAAGCTCTATCGAAAGTATATCGGTATTTTGTAGGGGGTCAAGTCAATAATGAGGTCACCAAAGGTCACCAAAGGTAAAATTTCGGCTATATATGAATGCCCTTGCTAAAACCGTCTATATCTCGATAACTAAAAGAGTTAGCGACGCGCCGAAAAAAGGGTTCGAAAGAATATAATTTTCTGTCAATACAGTTGCATCATAATTTACCTCAGGCAAATAGTTAGGTCAGGATAATACATTAAATTTGAAACATTCTAAAAATCACCGAAATATTTTGATGGAATAACTTTTGATAGAAACATTATAGAGTAAAACCGATTTCACTATTGTGTTTGTCTCATCGATACGCATCGAACATTGAAAATAAATGACATAGGTAAAGCATACTTAATAGCTCAAAAAGTGACTCATTTTTTATTTGGAAGTCATAAGCCGGTTAGTTTTAAAGACACGACATCAAGACGTCTTTTATGCACATTCACCATGGAAGTCACCATCATATATCTTAAGGTTTTTGAAATCCTCATAAGCTTATATTAGTTAATGAATTGTTTCTATGTTTCGGAACTTTATATAACCAAAAATAAAATAAAATCAGAGATAGTTGATTGACAGGCAGGTGAAGCCGTGTGGTGATTTATTCGACATCTCAAAATTGAATTGAGAGCGCCCATGCCAGGCCTGAGATGCGACTGTCGGATCCAAAGCGGTCAAAAGTTGGTTTGGGTGCAGATAACAAAAAGTTTCGCACAATGAACAAAACTCATCGGATTTCGTTAATGTGTACAATGTACATTAAGCACTGAGTTAAAAGAAACTTTCCCTTACACAAAGCGTTACAATTGTATTTAATATTAGTAAACGCGTAAGTTTCGATCGAATTTCAAATCGTGTTGGGGCATGACCCCGATGCCTCCCCCTCGATGGCCCCCCGCCTGTGGCTATGGGCCTCGACTGGTCTTACCAGACCCCGTGCTGGTCTGAAAAGGTCCATGCTATGCCTGATATGACCTTGCGTATTGCCCTTTCTAACCGGTTTTTCTTCTATAAAATTATACCTTTCGGCCGGTCCCACTTGAGATGATATGGGGAGCAAAATCGTATATTTGCCTCGCCAATTGCTTGAGCGTGGGACAGCGGCTCCCCTGCCTCCGCTTACACCGCCCCTGGGTTCGATCCACCACACCTAGCCACCTGAACCCCAAAGACCCAAAACCCAAAACCATGAACTGCATTGATTTCCCCGGCTCTGGATCCAGTTAACTTAATACACGTGATACGGTGGGTCTATTTTGCCTCCCCTCTTGACTTCGCAGTACTTCGTTGACTAGGTATTGCCAGTATTGTTACCCAGTATTGCCAGTATTGTTTGAGAGGGGTACTTTCAGTACCCCTCTCAGACCAAGCCAGGGCCCTCTCAGGCCGCCGGAGGGCCCTTACGGGCCGCCGTAGGGGCCTCTGAAGTCTGAAAGAGGACCTCCAGATCGGCCTAGGGCCTTTCAGGTCCGACAGAAGCCTTCTCAGACCGACCCGAGGGCCCTCTCAAATGGACCAAGGGACCTCTCAGACCGACATAAGGCGCTCAGATTTGGAAAATACCGTCTCGGATCAACCGCAGGCTCTCAGACTAGCTAAGGCCCTCCTAGACTGGCCCAGGGCCTCTCAAACCGGCCGGATGCAACTCTCAGGCTGCCTATGAAATACCCTCTTACACAAGCCGAGGGCCTTCTTAGGTCGGTCGAGTTCTCTTGTGACCCGTCTGGGACCTCTTTGACCAAGCTCTCAGGTAGGTCTGTTCAATGCCTTCTCAGACCGGCCGAGGACATATGACCGGTCACTGAGGGCATAGGACCCAGGGCACTGTAAAAGCCTGACCGAGGGCTATTTCTAACCAGTTGAAATACCTTAATCTTATCAAGACCCGCCGATGGCTTCTTTAGGCCTCTGACCGGCTGACCACAGAAAGGGCCCACAGTCTCAAAAAGTCCCTGACGCCTAGGAGATTGATTTGCCCCCCCCCCCCCGAAACTACAATCCGCCGCCAATGGTCGAACCGAATGTCGAAAAATGCCAGCTATCAGTCCAGCATCACAAATCACTGCCTGGCGCCCCTACTACACATGCCGCGTAACTGTCAGGAAATGGGATGGGATCGTGAAATTGATTATATTGTCAGAATACCAGTCAGCATCGGTACTTCTCCGTACTAAAACTGAAATGGTATTTCTTAACGAATTACCATCGAGTCTTATTCACTTAGTTAACCGTTCTTTTCCTTTAGATCTGCGTCAATTCCAGGTTTTTCTTTCGCCGATTCGAGTATGTCGTTTTATACAGACACGATGACAATTGCATCCCCCAGTGACTCGATTTCAGCTCCACTGGGGGGGGGGGGAGGGGTCGGCGGCTTCACTGGGGGACTGCGCCCCCCGTTAACATGTTAGAGGAGGCCCTGCCACTGGCTCTGTATACTAACTGGTTTCAAGGACTGACTGACTCTGGCGATGAACTCAATCTTTGGAGGATTGTTGAAGCCACCTTCGAAGTTCAAGACAGCTTGGCGCTGTGTACATATGCACCCCACCAAAATGTACCAGCCTGTCTAAGCTACTTTTAAGCTTTTGGCCTCTGGGACTATACAATTGTCCGAACTGTCTCTCACGTGAAGTCTTCCATTCCGTTTGAGTTGAAAGCCTTTTCAGGTGACACGGCCTTTACTGCGCCTGCATCAGGCATAAGAACAACGGAAACAGAACAACTCAGGCATAAGAACAACGGAAACAGAACAACTCAGGCATAAGAACAACGGAAACAGAACAACTCAGGCATAAGAACAACGGAAACAGAACAACTCAGGCATAAGAACAGCGGAAACAGAACAACTCAGGCATAAGAACAACGGAAACAGAACAGCTCAGGCATAAGAACAACGGAAACAGAACAACTCAGGCATAAGAACAACGGAAACAGAACAACTCAGGCATAAGAACAACGGAAACAGAACAACTCAGGCATAAGAACAACGGAAACAGAACAACTCAGGCATAAGAACAACGGAAACAGAACAGCTCAGGCATAAGAACAACGGAAACAGAACAGCTCAGGCATAAGAACAACGGAAACAGAACAACTCAGGCATAAGAACAACGGAAACAGAACAACTCAGGCATAAGAACAACGGAAACAGAACAACTCAGGCATAAGAACAACGGAAACAGAACAACTCAGGCATAAGAACAACGGAAACAGAACAACTCAGGCATAAGAACAACGGAAACAGAACAACTCAGGCATAAGAACAACGGAAACAGAACAACTCAGGCATAAGAACAACGGAAACAAATTATCGAGGCATTTTTTTAATTCACCCCTCATTTTTTTGTCAGCTTTGAAAGTCCAGTCTGTGGTTACTTTATGGTTTGTACACAAATATGGTTGCTTATACTTCCCAATTATTCCTACTGACATGTCGTGGGCGTTTGAATTTTACACTATTCGCATATTTTGAAAGCTAGCGCGAAGCGAGCGCGACTAGCGAGCGCGAAGCGCTCGCTCGTCCTTCCGTGGTATATGGGACAAATCTGAATATGAGCGGCCCGGCCCGACCCGACCCGTGGCGACGCTTTTGAGAAGCTAATATCTCTGCAACCGCACGTCCAATGGACAAGCGGGTTTCTTTGCTGAGTAGCCCCATCCAACCTAACCTGTTTGAGACCAGTGCCGACTCATGTGGGTGACTACCACTACGCGTGGCGCGTGCCGCGTTATGGGTGTTGAAAAGTGTTTTCTCGTAAAAACTCCGCAACGGCTGGGCAGATTGTGTTCAAATTTGGTGTGTGGTTAGGGACCTCTCAGCCGTCACTTTCCCACAAGTCAGGGGTGGGGTGCCTCTGCACGTGCGCATGTGCACACCCCTATTCTATATCTCAAGAACGGCTGAACCGATTGTGTTCAAATTTGGTGCATCCTTTCATCGACATCGGACCTACGGACGCCTTCTAGCCAGCCTTCTCCAGCTCTCCACCGCTTCCGGGTGCGGGACCCTGTCCACGTGCTTGTGGCAGGGTCGTTAGACCCTTAGATAGGTAGCCTTTAGATATTTTTAAGTAGGTAACGTAATTTCCACAATTTGCAAGGTAGAGAACCCGCTTCATTCTGTAGATTAATTGCAGCTGGCAACACGTTCTGCCGTGTGTGCCACGTTAACGTAAATTAGGTTATTAATTAAACTTTCCCCTCCCTCCTCCGGTCATGGCGACCTCCCCGCCCCTCCGCCCCCTCATGGCAACTTCCCCGCCCCTCCGTCCCCTCATGGCGACCCCCCCGCCCGGCCCCCTTCAGGAGTCTCTCCCCTCCCTTCCCGGCGCGCGGCCACCCCCCGGCTTCCTTCCGAAGCCACCCGACCCCCTTCAGGGGTCTGCCCCCCCCGGACGGTCCTCCTGGACCCCCCGGCTCCCCTCGGGAGCCTCGCCTGGACCGACCCGGTGCTTGGCTCCCCCCCAACACCTCGCCACCCGACGGGCCTGCTCTCCTCCTCATTCAGAGGAAGGACGGAGTTACCATGAGGTACTCCAACCCGTTCGCGGTGCGCCGCCAACTGGTCGCCCTCTGCGGAGAGGTGGCCAGCGCGCGCCCCATCCGTTCCGGCGGTCTGCTGGTTCAGACCCTGTCTGGCCAGCAGACTGCCACCCTCCTAGCCATCCCGTCTTTCATGGACAAGGCTTGTGAGGTGACGGCCCCGGACCACATGAATTCCTGCCAGGGATTCATCCTGTGCCCCGAAGTCAGCAATCTGACTGAGACCGTGCTCCTCCAGGAGCTAGTGACTCAGGGGGTGACAGAAGTGGTCCGGATGCGGTCTAAGCGACCAGGCCCCAACCCCATGGTCCGGCTGCGTTTCCGGGGCTTACAGCTCCCGGAACGCATCTACTGTGGCTACATAGTAGTCACAGTCAAGGAGTGGACCCAAGGGCCTCTGCAGTGCAGAGCCTGCTGGCGGTTTGGCCACCACCAGCGTCAGTGCCACGCCCGCCAGTCCATCTGCGGGAAGTGCGCCGAGACGCACGACACAGCCCAATGTGTCGGTGGCGACACCGCAGCCACTCGCTGCGTGTCGTGCGGGGCCGCCCACCCCGCATGGTCCCGTGACTGCCCTGCCCGAGCGCTAGCCGCCGAGCAGACCCGGGCCCGCAAGGCGGTACCCCCCCACCCCACCTCCCATCCCAGCGCTGGCCCCCAGCGTCTGGCCCCCGCTGCCCCCATCCCACCGAACCCCACCCGCGCCCCCCCGTCGGACCTCAAGTGGGTCCACCTCACCGGCGCCACCGCCTGCCCCGTCACAGCGGCGGCAGTGCCCACCCCCACCGACGGCAGAGCAGACCGAGTCCCTCCTGTCCCTTCTGGACTCTAGTATCGCCGAGTCCCTTCTGGACTCTGGCAGTGCCCCAGCGGCACCCACTCCCACCCCCGCCGAATCTCGGGCGGAGTCCCCTCTCGAGTCCTCTGTGTCCTCGGAGGACTCTGACGCCTCTATGATCAGAGCCGTCACCCGCCAACTCCCAAACTCCCACCCTCCTCCTCTCTCTGAGGACAGTCAGTCCCTCACCCTCTCCCTGCCATCCCTCCCCTCCCCCCACCCTCCTTCCCAGCTCCCTCGTAGCCCCCCCCCCCAGCCCCTCTGAAAGTAACCGCTACCGCCGCAATTTGAGACGGTTCAACAAGAAATAATAAATAATCTCCAACAAATACTTCATTCAGTTGTTTCTGACTAACCGTTAAATTGTGCTGCTGCTGACGTGGAAGTTGCGTGTTGGCTGCCGGTGTTTTGTTGCGGGGGCCCCCTGTTGGATTGGTAGCGCGGCGAATGGTTATGGCTTGGCTGTTCGTTGCGTAGCTGATTTGGCGGGGGATTTCTGCGATGGGGCGCCGATGGTTGATGTGCGGTTTTGCGTTGGCGGCGGCATGATTCCCTGCCAAACCAGTCAGAAATAACTTCCTGACTAACTGTTAAATCAAGTTACTGCTGACGCGGGAGTTGCGGGTTGGCTGCCGGTGTCTTGTTGCGGGGGCCCCCTGCTGGATCTCGGCCGCGCGGCGAATGGCCGGTGCTGTTCGTGACGTGGCTGATTTGGCGGGGGATTTCTGCGATGGGACGCCGATGGCTGATGTGCGATTTTGCGTTGGCGGCGGCATGATTCCCTGCCAAACCAGATCACACGCCGATGCTGCGCCGCGGTGCGGTGGCTGTTGCGCTGCGGTGCAGCGTCCGCTGCGCTGCGGTGCAGCATGTTAAATTATGTTAAAATCACGCTGCTGCCGACGTGGGGTTGCTTGTTGGCTGCCGGTGTCTTGTTGCGGGGGCCCCCTGCTGGATCTCGGCCGCGCGGCGAAATTCGTTGCGTGGCCGATTTGGCGGGGGATTTCTGCGATGGGACGCCGATGGCTGATGTGCGATTTTGCGTTGGCGGCGGCGTGATTCCCTGCCAAACCAGATCACTCGCCGATGCTGCGCCGCGGTGCTGCGGCTGCTGCGCTGCGGTGCAGTGTCCGCTGCGCTGCGGTGCAGTATCCACCCTGTCAAACCTTTTTTTACACTGTTAGGTGATAGTTATCTTGTATTGATAGGTCCCCTCTTAGATTATTTCTACCAAACACGTTTAGCTAAACAAATATAACAGGGGTTTTTTGCCTTGCGCATTTTTGGCCCACCGCGCAGGTTTTTCCCCTTTGCCTTAGACGCTGGGTTTTTTATTATTTAGGACTTTTCGCCCAGCTAAACACACCCCACAACCAGGTCTCGCCGAGGCGCCGGAGCTAGGGAGACTGGCAACAGTCTCCCGCTGTTGCAATGACGGCACCCCACGGCTCCATCAACTCTGACACTGTACAAGTATTCTGTTCTGTGTGTGTATGAAATATATTGTGTATGTATGTGTCTCGTGTTTTATTTTAACTTTGACTTTGAACGAAATACTTAACGTAAGATAGACTTTAGATTTACTGTGAAGAATTCACTTAACGTAAAATAGCTACCCTATTCCCTTTTTTGCTCGGGTTCCCATAAACCGACTAACGTAACTCTTTGCCTGGCAAATTGCCAGAAGTACTTTCCCCAAACCCGGGATATGGCTATAGGCCGGTCCGGGTAAAACAAAAAAAAAAAAAAAAAAAAATTGGGTGTGTGGCTAGGGACCTCTCAGTCACTTTTTTTCTCCACAAGTCAGGGGTGGGGTGCCTCTGCACGTGCGCACCTGTTTTGTGTGTCTCAGAAACTACTTGCCCGATCGAGTTGAAATTCACCATACATTTCGTTCGCGCTCGCTTGTTCATCGCCAACTACGGCGCCTTACTGGTATTTATGGGTGTGGACAGTGCACACGCGTGGAATTGTCTTGGTGCAGTGGTGACGGTGGTGTATTGGGGTTTTAGGGCGCCGCAACTCTTATGGTTATATAGTGACCATACATGGTATTTTCTTGCAAGAAAAAAAAAACGAAGTGTGCCGGGTCGGATCAGTGGTGCATCTAGGTTTCGAGTTGGGGGGATTTCGCCCCGTTTCTTTAGCGGAAATTTGTTGAGCGGGTGGGGGCAGTGGCGTCCAGGGGCGCAGCCAGATCTTCAGAAAGGGAGAGGCCCCCCAGCCTTTGCAGCCTTTTTTATGTGGATATTCATGTTATAGTAGGTAGGTATGTACTTATTAGTTAGCGCCGCGAAGCGGCGCGAAATTTTTACGGTTTTGCCTGATAAAACCCAGAAATATAGGCGGTGGGCTAGCAACCCCTGGGCAGGCTCGTTCACAGAGTCAATGGCCCTCTGGATAAGCTGGATAGATGATAATAAGCTAAAAATGCTATTCATTCAATTCAGCGTTACGACGAAACGATGCCGATGACTATGGCTTCGTTATGACGACTACCGATGTGACGCAGCGAAGCGGCGTGAAAATGTTAATTTTAGGTCCTGGAAAACTAAATGTTAATATTGGAACAAGACCGTGAGGTGAGATGGCTTGGTCCTGGCCTGTTTCCACTATTAGCTCTTCGGTCCAGCAAATTGTGCACCGCTGGAGCAGCTTCCGAGTGCCGACCTCCTCGTCTTTACGTTCGCGTCACCTTTCTCGGAACTCGGCAAACTAGCTAAACATGTAGCCTGCTTGAAACTTAAAAAAATATATTTTATGAAGGGAATGGGCCCTGGGGCCAGCAATTACCGCCAAGGAGAGCCTCGGCCAGACACTTAAAGGGAAATAATGACCTTTTTCCACAAAAATGGAGTTAGCACTTGAAATCGCCAGACGAGACCAACATATATTGAAAAAATTAATCACATTTTGCATGAAAACTTTCCTACCGAAAGATATTTCAAGTTAAAGTTGATAAGCGTTCCACACTTTTAACGAACCGGTACTTGCAAGTACTTTTGGTCCTCATCAAACTGCGGGCTTTTCCCGTATTGTTTTTTTACGCAATGGAGTGGAAAATATATTGTGCGTTCTGCTTGTTGTGATTATATGCCCGGCGATCTTCTAAAACAAACAGCGATTGGAAAAAGTGGCAATAAAATCGGAAGCTCATCGATGCACATCAACGGCGGCATAGTTAGTGGTTGCGACCCTCAATTTTTGAAAATCGATTCATTTGTTTTCAGCATTAGGAGTATTGTATAATTTGTATGTGGCTGTATATAACAGCTTTATATTATCATGACAAATAATATTTTTCCCCAAAAAACTAACAAACAATAACATAAAACTGGCAATTAAATCGGAAGCTCATCGATGCACATCGACGGCGACCTATTTAGCGTCGGCGATTTGTTTACAAAGTCATTGTCATGCTTCTCGGCGCACTTAACCATTGTGGCGAGTTGTTCCTGATTAGTATATCCAAGTCCCGTAGCAGGCTTTGTTAATGACGTTACTGGTTGTAGCATTGCAAAATATATCTGATTTTGAGTTGAAAGCTAATTAAAGACTTACTCAAATTATTGTTTTTAAGTTTGAATTTTCTTGTTAATCATTATTAAAGGTATTTTATCACTGTATTTCATAGTAGTTGACACTTCGGAAAATTATGACGTAATAATATTGTATCCAATATGCATTTCCCTCGCCTTTTGCTATTGTGGCGCAGTGCTGAGTGCTTTGCGAATACTGGTAGGGAAGGACGAATTTGTCAATGACCTTCATGAAGTACACAAGGTACTTGTTTTGTATTTTTTCCAAAGTTACAACTTCGAATTTGGGAATAATTTTATTTAATTCTTAAATTTAAATAAAATAATTTTAAAACCATAACGGTAGCCTAAGAAATTGTTGCTAACAAAATCAAAAGGTCATTATTTCCCTTTAATTAAATTATTTTTCCCATTTTCCAAATTTGTATAAGCAATTGCGAAATTTGTGTCATGCCGCGAATCGGCGCGAAATTTTCCAGTTTTTGACATTAGCTAGTATAGCTGGATTTGAACTGCACTGCAAAGGCAATTTTTACGATAAATTGTTAATTTTTCCCGCAAAAAGTGTGTGTGTGTGTGTGTGGGGGGGGGGGGTCGACCCTCCCGCCTTCTAAAAGTGGGGGAGTTTGCCCATACCTTCCCCCCGACACTCCTGTCGGCGACGCCCCTGGCTGACAAATATTGCAGCACACACTCTCCTGAGAGGAAAATTGTTAAATTGTTTCCATTACCATCACCCCCTCCCCCTCACCCGAATTCAAAAACGCATCAGACATATCAAATTACCATTTTTTAACCCAAAAAACATTGCACCAGGTGGGTCAGAGTACAGCACATTACCGCTCATTATGACCGCGCCAACCACGGCTACCAGGCGCTCCAGCTATAGCAGGCGCTCCAGGCGACGGCTAGCAACCCCTGGGCAGACTCGACGAGGGCCCCGTTCTCAGACTCTCTGGATAAGCTCGAGAGGGTCCTGAACAGACTCAATGGCCCCTTGTCAAGCCAAGGGGCCCCTGAACAGACTCTAATGGCCCCTAGGCAGGTTCAAGAGGCCCTAAACAGACTCAATGGACCCCTGGGCAAGCTCGAGAGGCCTCTGGGCAGGCTCTAATGGCCCCTGGGCAGGTTAGAGAGGCCCCTGAACAGGCTCGATGGGCCTCTGGGAAAACTATAATGGGCCCCTGGGCAGGTTCAAGAGTCCCCAAAACAGACTTTAATGGCCCCTGGCCAGCCTCGAGAGGCCCCTGAACATACTCAATGGGACAGTGGACATGCTCGAGAGGCTACTGGGCAGGTTTATTGGGTCGTGGGTGGGCTCAATTGGCCCCTGAACAAGTGGGCATGCTCTAGAGGCCCCTGGTCAGGTTTTTGGGGCCCATGAGTGGGTTCAATGGGCCCCAGGGCATGCTCGAAAGGTCCCTGGGCATGTTTTGCGCCCTTAAGTGGGCTCAATGGGCCCCTGGACATGATCGATAGGCCCCTGGACAGTTTGTTGGGCCCCTCGGTGGGCTCAATGGGCCTCTGGGCATGCCCAAGAGGCCCCCTGGTCCGGCTTCGAAAGCCCTTCAGTGTCTCTGAGGGCCCTTGACATGCACTAGAGTGACCCTTGCCTGGTTTGAGGGCTCCTCTGTGACTTTTTGGCAGCCATTTAGCTAATGCAAATGGTATCTGGGCCAATCTCGGCGGGCCTCCTGTGACCCGTAAGGGGGGGGGGGGCAATTGCCCCCCTCCCCTGGCTGCGCCCCTGGTGGCTTCGGGTCGTCTGCGCGAAGAGTCGTTGAGCGGGGGGGGGGGGGTAATCACGACTTCCCGGAACAAAAATCACAACCTCCCGGAACGGTTGGGGCCTGTGGGGAGGCAAACACATAAGTTTGCCAAAATAATTTTAGTTTGGGGGGCACTTGCCTATTTTTCTATAACGTAGATCCGCCACTGGGTGGGATTTGATTGGTATATCTAGACTATTGTTTTGAAGAAGAAAAAAAAGTGGCAGCTCTATCCCAAGCCGTCCCAAGCCCGTGAACCTTACTCCACCGAACATTGCAAAACAAAGGATTTTAATGTGATTGTGATAAGAGACAAGACATGATAGAAGATGCAGGAAAGGAACCGTTATGACTTATGTTCAACATTTTCGCTTTTAATTGAAGTACATAAGTACAGTACCTCATTTTAGTTGACCGGCCCTATATCAAAGTGACGTGTTGTGTATGCGCCGGAATCGCCGAAGGCCGAGCCGGCTTTTGGTGACGACGGCAACTGCGCAAGCGCAACTGACACTCGTTCATTTGGGTCGGGTTGAGTGGTGCAGCGGTGATTAGTGCTTGTGGTGGCTCGAATCAATAATTATTATTTGCAGAAGATACTGCGGAAAATTATAACAGCTTATTCAGGATGAAGATCATTTTATTATCGTTGGTATGCATTTACGCTCACTGCCTTGCGGAGGAAACTGAAAGTTCAATTAAGCAATACACCTCAACAGATTTTGATAGCAAGGTCAAGGAAAATAATCATCTGGTAAAATTCTTTGCCCCATGGTGTGGTCATTGCAAACGTCTGGAACCCACATGGGAAGAACTGAGCCAGAAGTACAATGCTGATGATTCCGAAGTCACCATTGCCCGGGTAGACTGCACCACTGATTCCTCTGTTTGCTCTGACAATGAGGTTACAGGATATCCCACCCTGAAATTCTTCAGCAAGGATGGTGGCGAGCCTGTGAAGTACAAAGGTGCTAGAGATCTGCCCTCACTGGAAAAGTTCATCAAGGAGGAACTGGGTCAGGAATCTGATGAAGACGAGGAGCCTGCTGAAGTACCCGCACCCGTTGACGGGCTGATGGAACTCACTGGAAAGACATTCAAGAAGGCAACTGAGAGCGGCAACCACTTTGTCAAGTTCTATGCACCATGGTGTGGCCACTGTCAGACACTTGCTCCTACCTGGGAGAAACTGGCTGAATCTCTGGATGGTGACAAGTCGGTGCGCATTGCCAAAATTGACTGCACAACCAACAGAGATACCTGCTCCGAGTTTGAGGTCAAGGGATACCCCACCCTCCTCTGGATCCAAGATGGGAAGAAGACTGCTAAGTACCAAGGAGATCGGTCAGCAGAGGACCTGAAGAAGTTCATTACCAAGATGACTGGGGCTGGGTCTGAACCAGAGGAGAAGCCTGAAGATAAGGAAGAAGAAGAAAAGGGCAAAGCACCAGTTGTGATCCTGACAGCTGATACCTTTGGGAACAGCATCAGCAGGGACTACACCCTCATTAAGTTCTATGCTCCCTGGTGTGGGCATTGCAAGCGGCTTGTCCCAACTTGGGACCAGCTTGCTGTGAAGATGGTCTCAAACCCCTCTGTCAAGATTGCCAAGGTTGACTGCACCGAGAATGACAACAAGTCTCTCTGCTCAAAGGAGGGTGTATCTGGGTTCCCGACCATCTTCCTGTATCATGATGGAGACAAGGTCACTGAGTA
>JAXIVJ010002405.1:90000-110524 GCA_036785665.1 Chirona hameri
TTCCGGAGATAACGAGGTGGGTGTGTGTGTGTGTGTGTGGGGGGGGGCAATCTCCCCCCCCCCCCCCGGTCAATGGTGTTCTGCTGAGACCCCGGTCAAACGTGGGTTAAGGTACAGTCGTTAGTGTGAATGTCACTGTGAGCATGGCTGTGCATACATGCACAATTTTAACTGGCTTTCTACTCATAACATATGGCATGACATACAACTATTCTACAACCTATTGTGTCACTACAATATGATACAGCACAATACAACCCAGTCACAGCACAGCATATGGGATAAAAACAATTCTTGCATTTCCATAACTATCATGGAAAAAAGTAGAATGGATCAGAAATTATGACTCGGTCACAACAAAACCTTTTACTTTCCAGGCGCAACTCATGCCGATATTTAATGGGCAGAAAGTCTTGCCTAGCAACAGGCCAGACAAAAGGCATGCAGCATCCATCCAGCATGCTTGTTCCATGATTCATGAACAGGCACTTTGAATAAACGTCGGAAACTTATCAATATCGTATAATTTTATTCACAGCCTTAAAGGGAGTGTGCCTACTCACATCGCTTAGTTGGGGTTATTGACGCTGGTCTATAGAACACAATTTTCTGAATTGAACCAATACTTCATTTATCCAGATTCACCCTAGTTGCTGAGATATTCAAAGACTCCAGGAATTTGCTTGGGAGCAAAAAGTTATCGGGTAGACTCCAGAGGGCTTCCGCTACTAGAAGCACTGCAACTATCGATTAAACTGCTAGCATATTGTTAGCGCCGGCCAATAGCAATTCAACAAAACGGCTCGTGCACGCTGATAGCAGCAGCCGAACAGAAACTGGACGGCCATCATGTTTTCCGATGATGGCCATTTCGATGATGGCCGATGGCAATTTTTTGGAGAAGATATCAATTTAGAGCTACGAAACTTGCACATAATAAAGTTCACAGTGGCAAGAACGTGCTGTGCAAAGCTCGTCTTTCTATCTTGCATGATGTGACCGTAATTGTATTGTCTTATGTTCGCCGTTTTACATAACATCACCATAGTGGCGATCGTTTTATAGATATCGAAAAAAAATATATATATAAGTGAAAATTCAGCTAAAGGGGCTCCAGATGAGTATTTCATCATATACAACAATCAAACCAACAGCTACTTACCGTATGCAAAATATTTTTGACATTCCAAAACAGTAGGCACACTCCCTTTAATGACTATCATACCATGTCGCACATCGCGCCTGTCATGTGTCAGTGCCGTCCGTACCGCTGTTTCGGCTCAGCAGGCCGCGCAGCTGTGGGTGTCACTGGCTGGTTGGCAGCTGCTCCTGTCACCTTCTCCTAGCTGAGGACGCAGCTGCGGCAGTAGCATACGACAGGAGTCACACCTGTAAGGCCAGGAGCCTAGTTCAGATTCGGATGGGTTAAGACAAGTGCACATTTCATGCGTATATTGTGTCACAGCATCCATGTTCTTCAGTGTGATTACCGAATTTTGATGAAATGTGAGCAGCTGCTCCATATTGTTGATGAATCATGGTACTATAGTACAGTTATGTTGCTTAGATATACATGCACAACACTCTAAATGCAATACATAGGTTGATACTTTGTTTCATATAGCATGATAGTATTGGTGTGGTTGTATACATGTTTGCATGCAGCAGCAGCCTCTTGACCTTGGTCGGCCCCTTGATCTTGGTGGGCCCCCTTGACCTTGGTGGGCCCTACCCAAACAGGCCCTCAGTAGGTCAACATTGACCCTCTTTAAGGCAAGCATGAGCACTCTGGGACAGAATGGTCCATTTAGCTACTAGAATAGGTACTCTAAAGGTTGAAATGGATCTATCGAGGACCAGAATGGGCTCACTATACACACTTGGTTATGGATCCTTTCAAGGTTCAAGGGTGGGGTCATGACCTCAAGCCCTCTTGGTCCACCAGTGAGGCATGCATGGCCTTTGGTTTGATATACCAATGTTTGATGTCATGTCCGCCCCCCTGTAGCTCAGTAGGGATATCGCTGGGCTTCTGACCTCACCCGGTAGCGGCAGCCCGAGTTCGAGTCGCTTCGGCGCTCGCTATTTGCCCCCGACTGGTATGGCCTGCGGCCGGTGGCGGCGGTCGCACTGATGGTCAGATGACGTCGATCGGATGGTTGGGGTCGGGGCCTGCGCAACAAGCTCTGCTTAACGCGGGTCCTGACCTCGGAAATCCATACATTCAAAAGATTCCGACTAAATTTATAATAAAACAATGCTGAGTAGGGAAGAAAGGTGCTATTTCCAAGCTTTTAGTCCAACAGTGTTTTTATTCAATGCTACCATCCCATGGCTGTCTTTGGCTTGCATATAACATGGAAATGATATTGAAGTTCAGTTTTTTTTCCAAACCAAGTTTTCTGTTTCATTTCCACAACATAGTCTGGAGTAGTCCAAACAATGCAGGTATGTAGTTACATAACCCTATCATTCCTGATTTGGTTAAGTGACTAATCAATTATTACAATAATAATCAGGCTCAACTCTTACAAAAAAAGTGCAGAAAATGGTGGGTACTCTTTAAAGGGACTGTTCCACCTTCCCAAAACTTGTCAAATGTACGCCGCTTGTGGTGCACAATATGAAGTAATTGCTGCCGAACACGATTATGACATTTGTTTCTCGCAAACAGTGCTCACTTTAATAAAAAGTTAAGTTGTAATACTTGGGTTGATGACGTCATATTGAGCTCTAGAGAGCTAGACAGAAATCCTTTACGCTGCCAAAGTATGGGCACAATTATTTCGAGACAATTCTGGCGCTTTGAATACAAAACAAACCAACTACCAAACCATTGAAACGTAGCAAATATCTCCAAGGTTTACCTTAAAACAAGTTGACTATCATTACCAGTTGGGTAAAGAGAGACTACGCTATCGGTTTAGAGGCCCTATTAAAATACACATGGGCCTTTTTTACAGAAGGGGCATTCATTCCACGACATTTCGACAATTTTTTCCTCAAATTTTAACCCTCATCTCACTTTTTGTTCAAAATTGGTCTATAGGGTTATCTTGGGTCCTGAATTCAGCTGTGGCAATATTAGCTCGATCTGACCCCAGTTTTTCGAGTTATAGCCTCGGGAATTTTGGCAAGGTCACGCTGCAGAGGTATGTGTAGAGGCCAACATAACTCATTTGACTTAACTAAATATCAAAAATAATTATATGACTAAATTTGCAATGAAAGAGAGATTCTATTTCTGGGCTTTTTTGCGTGACCTTGAATGATCTTGAAACCGTGACCTCGTAACCTTGTTTTCGTTGACCTCGTGTGACCTCGGGTACACCTGTTTTCAATTTTTCACATCGCAAAATTCTTGTAAATATATTGCCTAACGATGAGAAAAAAAATCGTTTTTCCTCTAATTTCCATATTTTCCGCCAATATGCGTGCGTTTTCCAATTACGTCCCAGGGGGAGGGGTAACGGGCGGATATCTCAGCTACCATTGCAGCTAGAGACCCGCTTTTTGGTACACACATTGTCAGGGTGACTAGTAACACCACGCAGCCATCCGGCGTGGTCCAAAACGGATCGAAAGGTGAAGACCCCGCCCAAATCGGTCCCATAGGTTCGGAGCATGACGTCAGCAACGATTTTTGGCTGTTTTGGTCCAATTGGGTACACTTCGATTGAACCAAAGTGGATAAAACTCAAAACAACGTTTATACCAAGCCGGATCGAATGGTGAAGACTCCGTCCAAATCGGTCCCATAGGTTCTTAGCATGTCGTCTGCAACGATATTTTGCGGTTTTGGTCCAATTTGGTCCACTTAGATCAGACCAAAGTGGATAAAACTCGAAACTGCATCGTTTTGGACCACGACGGATCGAATGGTGAAGACCCCACTCAAATCGGTCCCATAGGTCCGGAGCATGACGTCGGTAACTTTTTTTTTGCGGTTTTTGGTACCAAAATTGAATTTTGGTTCACTTAGATTGGACTAAAGTGGATAAAACTCAATATGACACCGTTTAGACCACGACAGATCGAATGGTGAAGACTCCGCTCAAATCGGTCCCATAGGTTCGGAGTATGACGTCGTCTGCAACTATTTTTGACGGTTTTGGTCCAATTTGATCCCCTTTGATGAGACTAAAATAAATAAAACTCAAAACCGCACCGTCTTAGACCACGCCGAATCGAATAGTGAAGACCCCGCCCAAATCGGCCCCATAGTTTTGGAGTATGACGTCGGCAACGATTTTTGGAGGTTTTGGTCCAATTTGGTCCACTTACATTAGACCAAAATGAATACAACTCCAAATCACACAGTCTTAGACGACGCCGGATCGAATGGTGAAGACCCCGCCCAAATCGCTCCCATAGTTTTGGAGTATGACGTCGGCAACGATTTTTGGCGTTTAGTGTCCAATTTGGTCGACTTAAATTAGACCAAAGCGGATAAAACTCAAAATGGCACTGAGTTTTACCATGCCGGATCGAATGGTGAAGACCCCATCCAAATCGGTCCCATAGGTTTGCAGATATTCGCCCATTACCCCTCCCTTGGGGGGTAATTCGAAAACACGCACGTATATCGACGGAAAATATGGAAATTTGAGGAAAAACGCACCTTTTTCATTTTTGCGGTGTTAGACAATATATTGACGAGTATTTTGAAAATAAAAAAAATCGATGTGTACCCGGGGTCATACGAGGTCAACGAAAACAAAGTCACGAGGTCACAGTTTCAAGGCCATTCAAGGTCACGCCAAAAAGCCCAGAAATATAATATCTGTTTCATTGCGAATTCAGCCATATATTTTGTTATATTTAGTTAAGTCAAGTGTATTATGTTGGCCTCCAAGCGTACATCGGCAGCGTGACCTTGCCAAAATGCCCGAGGCTATAACTCCAAAACCTGAGGTCAGATCAAGCTAATATTGCCACAGCTGAATTCAGGACCCGAGATAACCCTAACCCTATAGACCAATTTTAAACAAAAGGTGAGAGATGAGGGTTATTTCGACTTGTCGAAATGTGGAATGCTCCAGATTTCAAAATAAAACTCGAATATCTTTTTGATTAGACCATTGTGGTTTTTTAACTGCTACCATACTTAATTTAAATGCCAAGCCATCACAATGGCAATCTCACCTCAAATATAATGTTAAGGTGGGATAGTCCCTTTAAGTTGTGTTTCCTGTCTAAGGTTTATATCTGCAGAATTAAGTAACATCATGCTGATGTTCCTTGAATACCAAGAAGACTAAGCTTGCATAGCATACATATACATCATAATGTGCATGCAATGAAAATTAACAATGTTGGGGTGGTCACTGTTCAAGCCTCAAGCAGCACATTTTTACAGTTTACATAAACCATAATCCTGTTTGAGTTGTGACTGACCAATCAGAGTGTACCTTGCCACAATGCTTATGAAACTATGAAACAATGTTTATCAAGTTAATAGGAAAGCAAGTCAACATGGCTTGACAACATGGTTATGGGACAAACATGGCACACATTTGGCATACTTTAGTTCTAGCTAATTTTTTGTTTGGGTAGGTAGTTTTTTGATAATAGGCTAGAAAGTCAATATGGCTTAACATGGTTATGGGGCAAACATGCACACATTCATAGGCGTACACAAGGGGGGGGGGGCAAACAGGGCAATTGCCCCCCCCCCCCCCTGAAGGTCTGTACGTTCCCCCTGTGGTAAAAAAATGAATGTTTTTTTAAATTTGTTAAAGAGAAAAATGGTGAAAATATGCCCTTTTAAAAATATAGTGGGCCAAATCTGGTGAGTTTTTTTTTGGTGGGGTACTTTATGACCCCCTGAGCAAAAATTGCCCCCTCCTGGAGTGAATCCTGGGTATGCTACTGCACACATTTGGCATACTTTAGTTCTTGCTCATTTTTTGCTTGGGTAGGTAGTTTATAAGGTAGTTTTTAGTTATTCACCCATGTGTGGTATCCTCTCTGGACCAAGGCACTAGTAAGTAAAAGTACACAGTTTGAAATCAAATGGAGAATGTAGGTACCTGCTCTGTTAATATTGGCTTGCACAAAAATCTTGAGTTTTCACAGCAGTTGGCCGCCAGAGACCGCTAGTGAGCCAGGGTGTTATGACATTGCAAGCACATGGTACCAGTTAATGCTAAATATGTATTTTTTTATAAATATAAAAAAATACATATGTAGCGTTAACTAGAACCATTTGCTTGAAACGTCATAATACCCTGGCTCACTAGCGGCCCCTGGCGGCCAACTGCTGCAAAACTCCAGCTTTTAGTGTGAGCCTTAATATTTATGTTTACCTTAATCACTGTTCAGTGGGCATCAACAGCTGGTCACTTCATGGCAAGCAATGTGCCTTGAGGGATGCTTATGTGAGGGGCTAGTCAGAGGTTAGGGGGGCTAGCCCCATAGGGCTAAGGTTAAAATCCTGCAAATATGGGGGCCAGACTCCAGCCAGAGCGATCTTGGGGAGCCTGGCCTCCCTCGTGGCTACGACCCTGCCTTGAGCACCCCTAAGGAGATTGAATTGTATTTCCTCTCACACCACTCTGATAAATTTCACAAATTAAATATGAATCCATGTAGATTTAGGATGTTGGTCACACTGTACACAGCTCAAACATCCCATTCAAGCTTTGGTTACAGTCTACAGAATAGGAACCAAGGTAGGAATAAACTAACTTACAATTTCAATTTAAGCACTGACAGACTCAGACTTCTTCAATTTTGATCTAGTGTTTCTGTCCTGTTTGTTGAGAATCATAGGAATAAAATGACAAGAGAGTAATGCAGATGTGAGGAGTCCAATTTTCTTCAATGTACTATTGTCCATTTTCATGATTATTAGAAAACAAATACGAAAATGTATTAAACAACACCAAACTCAAATGCAAATGTTTTCTTTTGCAAAGATTTTCGCGACTCCATATATGTCAAAAACGCGCCATAATTGGTGGCATTTAAAAGAACATTAAACGGAACCCTCGTATGACCAGTATGGCGGCATAGTGTAACTTTTTTCCTCATGGAGTCCAAATTCCTTTACATAATAAAGTACTTTAACCCGTTTTGTATCTCCTTATTTATTAGTAAAGGAATATTGGTTGTGACATGTGATATTCTGTGAATTACAACGATCAGTTTTGCAGTTTGCACACTGATTTCCCTACATAGCCGAAAGTTACAATTTCCGGAATAGCAGCTACAAGGTTCGATCGCTATCTCTTATATGATCACCATGGACCATGCACCATGAACGAAGGGGCACCGACGAACCACATGCATAGGCGTAGGAACAGGGGGGAGGGGGGGGGGGCAGCCGCCCCCCCAACATTTTTTATTTTAACATTACGCCTATGGGCGTTGCATGGAAAGAATCGACATCAGAATGCTTCCTGCCCCCCAACTTTTTATTTTTATAGATTTAGTCCGAATGTTTTGTATGGATGGATTTCCGAGGTCAGGACCCGCGCTAAGCAGAGCTTGTTGTGCAGGTCCTGACCTCACCACCCGATCGCGCAATTCCTGTTGGCCGGCAGAATTTAGAGACGAAAGTTTTACGTGCCCGACATACCTGGACACGGTCCGCCCCGCTCACTGACGTCACCTGAGCTTGAGTGCGACCGCTGACACCGGCCGCAGGCCATCCCAGTCAGGAGCAAATAGCGAGCGCCGAAGCGACTCGAACCCGGGCTGCCACTACCGGGATAGGTCAGAAGTCCAGCGCTCTCACACTGAGCTACAGGGGCGGACAAACTTGAACATAGTTCCTACGCCCCTGAGTCCTGACGTCACATGAAACAAGTGCATGGACGAACAATCACTAAAGTAGGCCCCACCTACACCACCTATAAAGCTCCAACCAGCAAAAGCATTTCATACGATAACAGCTCAGGAGTGTAGCTTCTCCAGAAAGTTGAGGGGGCTGAGTTTGGAAAAATCGATTAACCATACAAATCCACAAAAATACGTATTCCTCCCCGCATTTTACCCATTACCCATTTCCTTGTCAAAGTTGGGGGATGAAGCCCCCCCCCCCCCCCCCCCACCGAATAGGATCGTACACCCCTGACACAGCTCTTATGATGAGAGATTCGGGAATCAACGGAGGGCTGCAACATAACAGTGCGTCTTCGTTTAGGCATAATTTTGATTTTTATCTCGACAGACAAGCTTATCTCTATCTTTTATCTTAAAACGATCTCTTAACACACAGCAAATTGAAACCCGTATAAATATTGGACCGAGTTCCAAGTTCCAACAGAGGAGGATGACTTGGACTATCGGGATGCCGGATGGTAGCCAAGTGACGCTAGCGCACCATGTGTGTTTCTGGCAAACTAGTAGTTAAGAGATAGCAGCACCATACTCACAATTATGTTGGTCGGGCAGAGGGAAGTGTGTTGCCATTCGAATGGAAGCCTGGGCCCTGGTCCCTGGAGGAGTCTGTTTCTTAGCGGGAGGTATGAGTTCTAGTCTCTAGATATGCACAAATGTCTCCAAAAGCGGGAACCGGCAACGCCACCTCTCATAAATGAGTTAGCACCGGCTGCCGGCACAGGGCGTATTTTAAGGGATTTTGACTGGGGTGGCAACTCGGCGATCAGGGGCGCCATCGCCAAAAACGGGAAGGGCGGATCCAGCCTCTCTCCGTTGGGGATCATTTTGTGGCAAGAAGGTACTCCTTGCCTTGTGGCCAAACCACGTCACGATGCTTCTGTACTGAAACGTTTACTCACCATACTACGCATCCGTCACTAGTCAGTGGGTCTGAGGTCTGTCACCATCAGTGGGTCTGTCACCAGCCAGTGGGTCTGAGGTCTGTCACCAGCCAGTGGGTCTGAAGTCTGTCACCAGCCAGTGGGTCTGATGTATATCACAAGTCAGTGGGTCTGAGGTCTGTCACCAGTCAGTGGGTCTGATGTATATCACCAGTCAGTGGGTCTGAGGTATGTCACCAGCCAGTGGGTCTGAGATCTGTCACCAGCCAGTGGGTCTGAGGTCTGTCACCAGCCAGTGGGTCTGAGGTATGTCACCAGTCAGTGGGTCTGAGGTATGTCACCAGTCAGTGGGTCTGAGGTCTGTCACCAGCCAGTGGGTCTGAGGTCTGTCACCAGCCAGTGGGTCTGAGGTCTGTCACCAGCCAGTGGGTCTGAGGTCTGTCACCAGCCAGTGGGTCTGAGGTCTGTCACCAGCCAGTGGGTCTGAGGTCTGTCACCAGTCAGTGGGTCTGATGTATATCACAAGTCAGTGGGTCTGAGGTCTGTCACCAGCCAGTGGGTCTGAGGTCTGTCACCAGTCAGTGGGTCTGATGTATATCACAAGTCAGTGGGTCTGAGGTCTGTCACCAGACAGTGGGTCTGAGGTCTGTCACCAGCCAGTGGGTCTGAGGTCTGTCACCAGCCAGTGGGTCTGATGTATATCACAAGTCAGTGGGTCTGAGGTCTGTCACCAGCCAGTGGGTCTGAGGTCTGTCACCAGTCAGTGGGTCTGATGTATATGACAAGCCAGTGGGTCTGAGGTCTGTCACCAGTCAGTTGGTCTGATGTATATCACAAGTCAGTGGGTCTGAGGTCTGTCACCAGCCAGTGGGTCTGAGGTCTGTCACCAGCCAGTGGGTCTGAGGTCTGTCACCAGCCAGTGGGTCTGAGGTCTGTCACCAGTCAGTGGGTCTGATATATATCACAAGTCAGTGGGTCTGAGGTCTGTCACCAGCCAGTGGGTCTGAGGTCTGTCACCAGCCAGTGGGTCTGAGGTCTGTCACCAGCCAGTGGGTCTGATGTATATCACAAGTCAGTGGGTCTGTCATCAGCCAGTGGGTCTGAGGTCTGTCACCAGCCAGTGGGTCTGAGGCCTGTCACCAGTCAGTGGGTCTGATGTATATCACAAGCCAGTGGGTCTGAGGTCTGTCACCAGCCAGTGGGTCTGAGGTCTGTCACCAGCCAGTGGGTCTGAGGTCTGTCACCAGCCAGTGGGTCTGAGGTCTGTCACCAGTCAGTGGGTCTGAGGTCTGTCACCAGCCAGTGGGTCTGAGGTCTGTCACCAGTCAGTGGGTCTGAGGTATGTCACCAGTCAGTGGGTCTGATGTATATCACTAGTCAGTGGGTCTGAGGTCTGTCACCAGTCAGTGGGTCTGAGGTCTGTCACCAGCCAGTGGGTCTGAGGTATGTCACCAGTCAGTGGGTCTGATGTATATCACTAGTCAGTGGGTCTGAGGGCTGTCACCAGTCAGTGGGTCTGAGGTCTGTCACCAGCCAGTGGGTCTGATGTCTGTCACCAGTCAGTGGGTCTGAGGTCTGTCACCAGTCAGTGGGTCTGAGGTCTGTCACCAGCCAGTGGGTCTGAGGTCTGTCACCAGCCAGTGGGTCTGAGGTCTGCCACCAGCCAGTGGGTCTGAGGTCTGTCACCAGTCAGTGGGTATGAGGTCTGTCACCAGCCAGTGGGTCTGAGGTCTGTCACCAGCCAGTGCGTCTGAGGTATATCACCAGCCAGTGGGTCTGAGGTCTGTCACCAGTCAGTGGGTCTGAGGTCTGTCACCAGTCAGTGGGTCTGAGGTCTGTCACCAGTCAGTGGGTCTGAGGTCTGTCACCAGTCAGTGGGTCTGAGGTCTGTCACCAGCCAGTGGGTCTGAGGTCTGTCACCAGCCAGTGGGTCTGAGGTCTGTCACCAGTCAGTGGGTCTGAGGTCTGTCACCAGCCAGTGGGTCTGAGGTCTGTCACCAGTCAATGGGTCTGAGGTATATCACCAGTCAGTGGGTCTGAGGTCTGTCACCAGTCAGTGGGTCTGAGGTCTGTCACCAGTCAGTGGGTCTGAGGTCTGTCACCAGCCAGTGGGTCTGAGGTCTGTCACCAGTCAGTGGGTCTGAGGTCTGTCACCAGCCAGTGGGTCTGAGGTCTGTCACCAGCCAGTGGGTCTGAGGTATATCACCAGTCAGTGGGTCTGAGGTATATCACCAGTCAGTGGGTCTGAGGTCTGTCACCAGTCAGTGGGTCTGAGGTCTGTCACCAGTCAGTGGGTCTGAGGTCTGTCACCAGTCAGTGGGTCTGAGGTCTGTCCCCAGTCAGTGGGTCTGAGGTCTGTCACCAGTCAGTGGGTCTGAGGTCTGTCACCAGTCAGTGGGTCTGAGGTCTGTCACCAGCCAGTGGGTCTGAGGTCTGTCACCAGTCAGTGGGTCTGAGGTCTGTCACCAGCCAGTGGGTCTGAGGTCTGTCACCAGCCAGTGGGTCTGAGGTATATCACCAGTCAGTGGGTCTGAGGTATATCACCAGTCAGTGGGTCTGAGGTCTGTCACCAGTCAGTGGGTCTGAGGTCTGTCACCAGTCAATGGGTCTGAGGTCTGTCACCAGTCAGTGGGTCTGAGGTCTGTCATCAGTCAGTGGGTCTGAGGTCTGTCACCAGTCAGTGGGTCTGAGGTCTGTCACCAGTCAGTGGGTATGAGGTCTGTCACCAGCCAGTGGGTCTGAGGTCTGTCACCAGTCAGTGGGTCTGAGGTCTGTCACCAGCCAGTGGGTCTGAGGTCTGTTACCAGCCAGTGGGTCTGAGGTATATCACCAGTCAGTGGGTCTGAGGTATATCACCAGTCAGTGGGTCTGAGGTCTGTCACCAGTCAGTGGGTCTGAGGTCTGTCACCAGCCAGTGGGTCTGAGGTATGTCACCAGTCAGTGGGTCTGAGGTCTGTCACCAGTCAGTGGGTCTGAGGTCTGTCACCAGTCAGTGGGTCTGAGGTATGTCACCAGCCAGTGGGTCTGAGGTCTGTCACCAGTCAGCGGGTCTATCACCAGTCAGTGGGTCTGAGGTATATCACCAGTCAGTGGGTCTGAGGTCTGTCACCAGTCAGTGGGTCTGAGGTCTGTCACCAGTCAGTGGGTCTGAGGTATGTCACCAGCCAGTGGGTCTGAGGTCTGTCACCAGTCAGTGGGTCTTCATTTGATTTGACATTCTGCTGGCAGCGGGGCTCGGCAAAGGGAGGGTACCGCCCCCACCCCCGCTTATCACCGCGCTTCCCACCTTTTAACCGAGTTGTATTGCTGATTCGACGAAAATGACTATTGCCAGCAAAAACAAACTAACGAACAAAACATCACAGTTCCTTCAATATGGTTGTAGTTTTTTGTAGCACAATAATGCTCACGGTCACGGCCGACCTTCCAATTTGGAGGTCGGCCGGGGATTGTGGAGGTTTGGCTGAGCCCCTCGAGGGTCGACCGGGGCAAGTAGACGGTCGACCGGGGCCCAAGGAAGGCCGATCTGGGGCTTCATGGATGAACAACCAAGATCTTTGGAGCAAAAACTGGACCTGGCCCCTTTGGCTAGTGCATCAGGACATGAAATAGGGCCTGTGCCCACGGTACTCTCACAAAAACTTACCGTATTTGGCCGGCCTGGCCAGATACGGCGAGTTCTTTTGTGGATGCACCTTGGGGCCCCCTGGTCGAAAAAAGTTTTTTTAAAGGGAAAAAATGTTGAAAATCTAAAAATATAGTATCTAAAAATATAGTGGGCCAAATCCGTTTTGTTTTGGTGGTGGCATCTTATGCCCCTATGATAACAAATGTCCCCTCCTGGAGTTAATCCTGGGCACGACACTGTGACAGACTCACTAACTGGTGGCATACCTTAACCCTATTTGTAACAGGGGGGGGGGATTCCGCCCCCCCCCCTCATGTTTTTCGCAGATATCTCCAGAACGGCTGGGAGCAGGCCCATGCAATTTTGGGACTTTTCATAGAATTGAATACCGCATTTGGAGTCAAAATTTTGAGTTCTTAACCTGAACAGAGGCGGTTCCAGGGTACAGTTTTGGGTGGGTTCGGAGGCGATATTTGGCGATAATACGGAAATGCAATCTTCACGGTTTCTTCCTAACTGCCTCAAGTATGAAGGAGTTACATCGGTTCACGGTGATTGCAACAAGTGAAAATTAGTTGATGTTAATTAAATATCATACAAATTTCATGGCAGAGGCGGTTTTAGGGGCTTGAAAGGGGGGGGGGGGGGGGTCCAGGAAGTATTCAATGCTTGGCGGGAAGCAAATAGAGCAATGCAAGGGGCATGTATAGTTATCAAGATGTAAAAAGTAGCTTCTGCTTCCATTATTTGCATAATTTATTACATATAGAGTTTCAGGGGCGTGTTCAGGCACATGAAAAGGGGGTGACTGGCTTGGTGATGACGATATGCCAGCGATAACGGCGCAATAGACGGTTAGCTTATAATGATATATGCACATATGATGCCAGAAAAGGGAATAAAGCCATTTTTTGCAGAGGCGCGCTCAGGAATGGAAGAAAGGGGGTCATATTGTTACAAGGAATCTAAGAGGCATGGGCGTACAATGACATAACATACTGTAGTTTTCGGATGAAACACGCACCACAGGCTACTCCACGAACGATTATAAGATAATAGGCGAGTCCAGGTAGGGTAAAAGGGGGGTAAGCAATGTTAATTGAAGTTGTAAGTGAAATAGTCTCTGTTGACTAGTTAGTATCATAATAGCGGATAATATACTTATCAAAAGGTATTGAGCCGCCCCAGTTTGGATCCTGGATACGCCTATGATGAAGTACAACATGCAAAAAGTAACTATCTACGATCAGTAACATATTTATAGTGCTGGGTAGCAACTTGTCTGCGGTTAATATTTTTTCCAATTTTACCCCCCTTTTTCACTAACCTGGTATCGCCTATGGCAAAAAATATGTTTTACTGTTTTGTCTAATGTCACAATCACATACCATTTCATTTATTGAAAAAACACATCAAAAAATGGTTTTATTACGCATTTACTTCACCCCCATATTGAGTGACCTGCACACGCCTATTGTTTTTGAATTCTCAAACGTCACTATTGTATATCAATTTCCAATTCAATCTCTATCGATTCGTATTAATTGTGTTAAAATTGGTCTATAAACATGAAGGCTATCTTGGATCAAAAATACCATTACAATTTGTGGTTTTTGCCTCGTTGTTGCCCCCATATCAAAAATTTAGATTTTTGTATTATTTAGAAATGTAGATCGTGTTGAGGGGAACCAAACACCGTTTCATTTTTGAAAATCGGACGGGTAGATCTCGAGATCTCCGGGGGGGGGGGGAGGGCGGAATCCGCCCCCCCCCCGGATTTAGTTACAAGTACCCCCTGTTGCAGTACCCCCTGTTACAAATAGGGGTAGCCAGGAGCCTGTTACAAATAGGGTTAAGGGCCATACAATTCGCGTCTTCTTGACATGCCAGCCAATGCAAAATAAAAGAGCACAAATAAAATAACTGTATTAGACCGAATGTCGATGCATCAAGGGATAGACAGAGTACAAGTTCGTCGTGGTCAAACGCGACGCCAGGCAATGTCAGTGACCAATGCATTACAACAATATGGACAGCGGATACAACCCCGAGACCCCGGCCGACCCTCCCGGAGGGGCAGAGACAGGGGGGGGGGGCGAGATCGGAGATATACCCCCGCCCCCTCGGGCAATCTGAGGGCAAACAAAATATGTGTAAAAGTTGAATTGAAATTGGGGCCGACTCAAAATATAGTGGTCCAAGTCCGGGAAGTTTTTGCATTTTGGGGTTAGGTAGGGGGCCCCTCGTCCTGTCATTCGAGGGTCCTGTACCTATTCATTTTCAATGAATGGGGCAACTGACGGACACAGGGCCCCTACCTTGTACAGGGGCCCCTGTGTTCAATACCACTACCCCCCCTCCCTGTGTTCAGTACCACTACCAGCGCCCCCTGACTGACAGAGGGTTGTATAATAGTCCCAGGAACCCCCGAGATGCCGGCAAGAGGAGACCTCTGGCTGTCCTTTGGGGGCCCGTGCCTATTAGTTTCCAGCTAATGGGGTCTCCGACGGGCACGAGCCACCTACTTGTGCCGGGGACCCTTGTCTGGCACCATCAGGACCCCCTGTACTCAGTACCACTAACCGGGACCCCTGACCGACAGAGGGGTTACTCATTGTCTCAGGGTCCCTTCGCCCCAGAGAGGCGCAAGAGCCCCCCCCCCCCCCCTTGTATCCGCCACGTGGGCCCCCAGGTGAGGATAAATTTAGGACAAAAAACACCGAATAAAACGTTGTAAATGGGCCCCATTCAAAACAAAGTGGACCAAATCAGGTGAGTTAACACAATTGGGGAAGGTAGGTAAAGTCCCTCGATTTGTAATTGGTCCTTTTCAGGGCCCTGGACAAATTTCCATGGGTCCAGTCGTCGCTCCAGGGGCCTTGGTCGTTCATCCACGAATCCCCAGATGCTCCGTCTTTGGAAATATCTTTGGAGCATCTTTGGAAATAGGGCCCGAAGGGCCTTATTTCCAAAGTGGCCCATACGGCCAAGGGGGCACGTACGGACCTTCAGGGGGCAATTGCCCCGTTTGACCCCCCCCCCCTTGAGTACACCTATGGTCTGTCACCAATAAGTGCGTTTGAAGTCTATCACCAGTCAGTGGGTCTGAGGTCTGTCACCAGTCAGTGGGTCTGAGGACTGTCACCAATCAGTGGGTGTGAGGTCTGTCATCATTCAGTGGGTCTGAGGTATGTCACCAGTCAGTGGCTCTGTCACCAGTCGTGGGTCTAAGGTATGTCACCAGTCAGTGGGTCTGAGGTATATCACCAGTCAGTGGGTCTGAGGTATATCACCAGGCAGTGGGTCTGAGGTATATCACCAGTCAGTGGGTCTCAGGTCTGTCACCAGTCAGTGGGTCTGAGATCTATCACCAGTCAGTGGGTCTCAGGTCTGTCACCAGTCAGTGGGTCTGAGGTATATCACCAGTCAGTGGGTCTGAGGTATATCACCAGGCAGTGGGTCTGAGGTATATCACCAGTCAGTGGGTCTCAGGTCTGTCACCAGTCAGTGGGTATGAGGTATGTCACCAGTCAGTGGGTCTGAGGTCTGTCACCAGTCAGTGGGTCTGAGGTCTGTCACCAGTCAGTGGGTCTGAGGTCTGTCACCAGTCAGTGGGTTTGAGGTATATCACCAGTCAGTGGGTCTGAGGTATGTCACCATTCAGTAGGTCTAAGGTATGTCACCATTCAGTGGGCCTGAAGTCTGTCACCAGTCAGTGGGTCTGAGGTATGTCACCAGTCAGTGGGCCTGTCACCAGTCAGTGGGTCTGAAGTCTGTCACCAGTCAGTGGGTCTGAGGTCTGTCACCAGTCAGTGGGTCTGAGGTCTGTCACCAGTCAGTGGGTCTGAGGTCTGTCACCAGTCAGTGGGTCTGAGGTCTGTCACCAGTCAGTGGGTCTCAGGTCTGTCACCAGCCAGTGGGTCTGATGTATGTCACCAGTCAGTGGGCCTGTCACCAGTCAGTGGGTCTATCACCAGTCAGTGGGTCTGAGGTATATCACCAGTCAGTGGGTTTGAGGTATATCACCAGTCAGTGGGTCTATCACCAGTCAGTGGGTCTGAGGTATATCACCAGTCAGTGGGTCTGAGGTATATCACCAGTCAGTGGGTCTGAGGTCTGTCACCAGTCAGTGGGTCTGAGGTCTGTCACCAGTCAGTGGGTCTGAGGTCTGTCACCAGTCAGTGGGTCTCAGGTCTGTCACCAGCCAGTGGGTCTGATGTATGTCACCAGTCAGTGGGCCTGTCACCAGTCAGTGGGTCTATCACCAGTCAGTGGGTCTGAGGTATATCACCAGTCAGTGGGTTTGAGGTATATCACCAGTCAGTGGGTCTATCACCAGTCAGTGGGTCTGAGGTATATCACCAGTCAGTGGATTTGAGGTATATCACCAGTCAGTGGGTCTATCACCAGTCAGTGGGTCTGAGGTATATCACCAGTCAGTGGGTCTGAGGTATATCACCAGTCAGTGGGTTTGAGGTATATCACCAGTCAGTGGGCCTGTCACCAGTCAGTAGGTCTATCACCAGTCAGTGGGTCTGAGGTATATCACCAGTCAGTGGGTCTGAGGTATATCACCAGTCAGTGGGTCTGAGGTATATCACCAGTCAGTGGGTATGAGGTATATCACCAGCTAGTGGGTCTCAGGTCTGTCACCAGTCACCAGTCACCATCAATATATTTTTTCCTCGTTTAGTATTTTCAATTTTGGCCATGGGCCTCGCTCACCCAAATTCCATGCTACCGTTTCTGGAAGACTCTACCACCGCCGTCTCTACCAATCGCAAGGCCGGCACTCCCCTACCGTCTCCAGTATACCGTCGACGTCGACAGCAGCCCGCGCGCCGGACCGGGGAACTCTGTTCACATGGCCGACCCTCCTACCTCCATCCATCACTCGCCACCCGGTGCCCACCCGGACAGTGGCGGCGTAAGGCGGCACCGCAGGGGGAGAAGAGCCGGTCATTGCGTCCAGGCACGTCGTCGTCACGCCATCGACGAGGAACATCTACAACGCCTTAACCACGGACGCGCTCTGATCCCCTCACCGTCCCGGAATCCGCCTCTGGAACAGGGGTCCGGATCCCCCTCACCGCCAGCCATGGACTCGCCACCGGTACTGGGCGTGACCCGGTGGCTGAACTCCGGGTTGGACCGGATCTGCCGAACACCAGCCGGCAGCAAGGCGTTGGGGCCTGCGGGGCTCGCCGTGTAGATTGCCACTCTTCACCTTCACCTTCTCCACTATCTTCAGAGAACGGACAGACCCAAAACGCCGGGCTTGGACTCCAAATCGGACTTATCAATATCCAGTCAATCAAACCCAAACTTCTGGAACTTAGCGGACTATTACATCAAGGTCACTACGATATAATGGGCATCACCGAGTTCTGGTTGACCCTTTCTACTCCAAATTGTCTGCTAGCCCTACCTGGCTTTCAACTTTACCGGGCCGACCGACCCGACAAGCGCGGTTTCGGCGGGGTGGCGCTGGCTGTCAAGGACGGCATTATCATCACGCTGCTCAAAATCAACACAGGTGGTAACCCGAACAGCAAGTTAGAGACTCTATGGGCCCTCATATATCAAGCCCGACAAGAAGCGGCAGTTCGTCATGTTTACGGTCTGCAGGACCTCTAGACGAGGTGTAGCGGACATGAAAGCTGACTTCGACTAGCTGGAGTGTCAGTACCAGCAGGTGCCTTTGGACCAGTGTTCGTCACGGGCCCACCAAGCCCCAGCCCAGCCCGGCCCAGGCCCATGAACACCAAGCCCAGGCCCGGACAAGGCCTGGTCAAATTGATAATATTGAGGCCCAGGCCCAGTCCGGCCCGGTCAGATTAAGCATATCAACATTTTCACAAAATTTGCAATCACTATCCTAGCATATTTACTTGTATACTATAAATGTGAAACAATGAACCAACTATGCTAACCAAAACAAACAAAAAGCCACAGCCACAGCAACAGTGTGTTGCTGTGGAAGTGAACTGCTGGTTGAAATATTTTTTTTTCAACTCTGACCTGAACTTCAACATTCTCAGCCCAGGCCCGTCCAGAGCCCGATGATTTCCTTTAAGTTGAGGCCCAGCCCAGGTCCAGCCCAGGCCCGGCCCGGCCCATGGCCCAGCCCGTGACGAACTCTGATTTGGAGTATGCTAGAGCTAAAGTCATCATCTGTGGTGATTTCAATTGTGATGTGAAAAGGCATGATTCAGACCCTGCGAAAAGATTCTGAATGACTTTATAGCCGACTATTCACTGCATCAGTTTGTCAATGACAGCACGTATTCTTCTGGCTCGATTTTAGATATTTTCATGTCGAACTGTGCTCACCTGGTGACACGCTGCAATGTGATATTCTGCGACTTTAGTCCTCAAAAATTTGTACATGTCTGTATCGATCTACCACGATCTCGTCCCCTTCCACGCATAGTTCGCACCCGCTGTCTCTGCCGCGTCGATCCTTACGTACTACATTATGACCTTGTAGCTGCCGACTGGAGTCATGCTCTAAACTCGATCACAGTCACGGCTATGTGGGATAGCTTTGTCGCAACGTTTTTATCGATATTTGACCCTCACGCCCCCATCCGTACAATTCGTCTTTGCAACCCAAATGCTCTGCCAGTTTGTGACGATACAAAAGCCCTCACGGCTCGCCGTCGGGTTGCATGCTCACGGCACATGCGTACGGTTCAGAAATGTACCGCGACCTGAACCTCGCTGTACGGTCCGCAATTAGACGCGACACCCACAACGACATACAGCGGCGAATAAGTGAAGGCAAAAACTGGTCTGTATGGCATCATATCAGTAGGTAGCAACAAGGCTAGTCGTAAGCTACCAGATGCGACACCTGACCGACTGAATGATTGTTTTGTCAGTGCAGGCCCGCGAGTGGCGAGTGAGGTTAGCGAAATGGGAGACCCGTCGGACCTCCCCTACCGTCTGCCGCGTGTGGGAGCGTGTTTTCTAGTCCTTGCGCCGCTATCGTTGTCAGAGCTGCGCACTGTCGTGTTCTCAATGAATGGCTCAGCGGCATGTGGTGAGGATGGCATCAGCATCCGTATGATTTTGCTCTCATTTGACGCCATCTGGCCTCTGATCTTGCGTCTGGTCAATTCTAGCATACTCTACTCCGATATTCCTGCATCATGGAAACATTCCCTGGTTCACCTCATATTGAAGTCTGGCGACCCCACCGACCCCTCCAACTACCGTCCAATATCTATTGTCCTTGTTATTTCTAAAATTGTAGACCGCACAATACACCAGCAACTGTACCATTACATGTCCAGCAACCACCTCCTATCACCCACCAGCGCGGATTTCGACCCCGATATTCAACTGAGACGGCCATGATATCTGTATCCAATAAAATGCTTGCCGCGAACGACCGAGGTGAGTTATTACTGCTCTGCCTGCTTGATCAAGTAAACTATTTGATGTGATCGACTGCTCTAAGCTACTCTCCAAATTACGAGTCTACGGCATTGACACCTTGTGGTTTTCGGCCTACTTAAAACATCACACGCAGAGTGTAAGCATACGGACAATGCAGGCCTGACCAAAAAGTCGCTTTCCCTACCTAACAATGTTGGTGTTTTTCAAGGTTCATCGCCGGCCCCCTGCTTTATAGCTTCTTTTCCAATGATCTCAACCTATTTGCGGAAGATGCCATAGTAGTCCAGTATTTATGCCATAGTAGTCCAGTACCATTTATCAGACTCAAATTCTGATAAATGGTAAAAAATCAGAGTTCCAGAACCTTATCATGGGTATGGAGCAAACTTTATATTCCCTTGATATCTGGTTCAGAGCAAATGGATTGAAAGTTAACGCAGGGAAGACCCAGATGATGCTTTTAGGCAGTCCGCAAAACGTTCGGCGTCCCAAATTTGTCCGTGAAATTTCGCGACAATGATCTCCTGCCAGTCGCAGATGCCAAAAATCTCGGCGTAATGTTTGATAAAACCCTAAGCTGGGATTCACATATCTCCCTTATTACCAGACGATGCTTTGGAATCCTTGGCGGTCTTTCACACTCTGGGGGCACCTGCCATCGTCCGTAATTTACAAACTTGTCGACGCCCTGGTTATTTCTCAAGTTCGGTATTGCCTTACGGTCTACGGAAACGGCACTCAGCGAAATTTGTATCGCAATAAA
>JAXIVJ010002406.1:0-102500 GCA_036785665.1 Chirona hameri
ACATGGCTACTTGGTGTGTGGTAGAGATATGCCGTTGTGTCCTCGTTGTGGTTCTCCGCTGACGGTGAAACATGTCCTGCTAACTTGCCCACAGCTGGAAAACGAACGGCTGAGATTCTTTGGTCTGCGATCTTCCGGACTTACGCTTCGTAGCTTGCTCGGTGACAATTCCAGATTTATTGCAGCAGATAGTCTGTTTGCATTTATTGCTGCCGCTGGCCTCTCCGTTGTATATTCAAATTGATAGCTAGTTGAAATCAGTCATGGGCGCCATGTGACCTTCGTTGTCGTTGCGCCCCTAAACCCCAATCATCAAGTCTCGTGACATCGTTTACAAGTTCTTTGACATTGGAACCTCGTATTATGCGCTAGTAGTCAAGTTCGACAACTGAAGTGAGATGCAAATTTGCTTTAATTTGCTTTCGTTATGGCAAGCACAATTTCCGTAATTTTGATGAAAAGGTACAGTTTTTAGTGCAGTATTCACAAGCAGTCTAAAAACGTAATTGCGTTGCTTTTACTTTTGTTTCTGCATGCATGTAGCATGTTGGCTTACCTTTAGGTCGTCCAGGGAAATTTCACCTCGAAAATTGTGTGTGTTCTGCTGTTGTTTTGAAGGGCTTCTCGCAGGCAGGGGCAGATCCAGGGGGAAGGCCCCCCCCCCCTCCCCCAGGTTCTGAAACCGTGATTTCCCCTTCCCAAAAATGCTAGACGGCTGACAGTCCGCTCTACCCCCGCTCAACAACTTCTCGCTGACGGCCCGCTCTCCCCCCCCGCTCAACAACTTTTCGTGGAAATACGCTACTGGGTTTGTCCCCCCAAAACTCACGGTTGGATCCGCTCTGGTAGGCGGGCGCAGTCAGCTCAGTCAACGATCAGTCGGTCAACGATGCATGCTTATTAGCTAACGCAAATCAACAGTAATAGTCTTCTTTAAAGCACATCATCAGTCAACGCTCCGTAACAAGAAGTCTCATCTTCATAAACGCACATCTTTACAAAAATAAAATTACACTGTATTGCACAAAACATTCACTTACACTACACTTTGTTTGCCATTTAATGTGATGCACACAATGGAATAAGCACCTATTATGACAACAAATACAAAGCATGTCAATATAGCTGGCTAGCTTCGTCAGAAGACACAGACATTGACCACCTCCCTCAGTCGTCGGCAGAGGGCCGCCGACTTCGCCAACGCCATCTCGACCAGCTGTTGTTGTTGGTCTCCCTCCCCCGGCTAGGAGCCGGGTGTAGCCGATCGGCTCTGTAGGGACCAGGTGGCAGCTGCCAGGGCCGCCACCACGCTGTCGCTTCGCAGGTCCTCCATGTTCGGTGAGATGGTCCCAAGTAGGCGTAGCCGGGTCCCCATCTGCTCATGGAGCTGATGGGACCTCTGCTCGATGTCCAGCTCCCTGCCCAAAGATCAAAAGCATGCCAAAATCAGTCCACTGGAAATGGTGTCAGCCACTATCAAATGTCTGCAACAGTCACATCAATCACAATAGCCTGGAATACAATCGGTTGACCAAATGGAACTCAAATGGGCAACACTTCTGTTGCAAACTAGTGTTGTCACACATTTGTATCAAGAAAACATGAGATTCACAAATAGGTGGAATCTATCTTCTTCTTCACACAACATTTGAAACCACTCAGCATTGTATTAAAGGGAATGTTTCACCTTTCTGAAAGTTGTCAGATATACACTGGTTGTAGTTAAAAATATGAAGTAAGTGCTGCTGAAAACGATGGTGATATTTTTATCTTGAAGTCATTTAACTTTATACAAATGAAGGTTTTAAATTTGGGATGATGTCATTATTGAGCTATAGACCGCCACTGATTGGTTGACAAAGTGGGATTGGCTGAAAAAGTGACTGTCAGCCGATCAGCGGCAGCACTAGCCTAGACCTCATTTTGCAAATGGGAAATTAAATTGCTTAAAAATGGCCAAGTTTTGGGGAAAATGACCTTTGTATTTTTGACATTTCAATAATGGCCAAAGATAATGGCTATCTCAGTTCAAAACCAATACAAGGATGAAACATTCCCTTTAAACAATGACACTGAATCTTAATACAATTAATCAATTAATCAATCAATTAATCAATCAATTAATCTACCAATGCATCCCTGCTGTTTTGCCACACAAATCTCTCCAAACTGCACCACACCCAACCTTGGAATTTGGGCCATTTTCTGGACTTTTTGGGTCCAAAGAATTTTGCTCTCTTCATATTTGTTCAGGAAATTTGCTCTTTTTGCCTGATCTTACCGGCCTTGTAGTTAAAATATAATCCAATTTTCCGCACAAGGATTTAATATCTATTACAAATCAGGATTTTTTACTTTCCAAGTAAAATAATTAAAACAAAAATGAAAATCTTAACTTGCCTGACAATACAATTTTCTCTCCACCTATGGATTTTTACTCTCCGGGACCAGGTCATGAAATGAAAAATCCAACACTGACCACACCAGCTCCCTGCCAGTACCTTCCTCACACCTCAACTTGGAAGCATTGTCACCTGTTTTGTTGTGATGTCCTTGAGGCTGTGCAGGTCATCAGTTGAGGCAGCTATCATGGATGACAGTGTCGCCAGACCAAGCACCGACAACAGCTGCTCACTGCTTTCTGTCAGCACAGCATTCAACCTAGAAAAGACAAATATTGCTTGGAGAAATGCTAAGGCCAAAAAGTCCAGTCTAGTCAACTCATTTTGAAGCCTTTATTTACATGATTGTGAAGATACACTTTGTCTTTTCAATATGTAATAGTGCAGCCCACATCTACCTGACACACAATCCATGAGCATGTTTTATGGTCTAGTCCCATACTCCAGTATTCAAGACGTGGCAGGAACATTGACAAGCTGTTTGGGGCAGCCCAAATCCTGCCCCAAATGGGACAGCAAGGTACCTCATTTGGGGCAGGATTTTCCAGATCAAATTTTGCTCCTCAGTCAGGGAAATACTGTTGACCGGGGGAGGGATCGTCTTCACAATCACATTTGATCTAGTGTAAATTCACTTTTCAGCCAAATGCTGTTGCCCGGGGGAGGGGGGGGGGGGTGTCGGGCGTCTTCACAATCACATTTTATCTAGTGTGAATCGGTAAATTCTTACTGCTGCCCCAAAACTCCCAACAGCTCTGCCCCAAAATTTCAAAGCTGCCCAAAAAATTTCAAAAGCTGCCCCAATTTGTATGTGTTCGTACCAACCATGCCCCGACAAGCTCTAGTCAAAACTTGCCACATTGTTCATACTGGCCGTGGCCCATGCTATTAGCCCAGCAAGTATAACATGGATTAAAAACTGGCTTGCATATCATTGCATTGTGCAACTGGATTTTAAATGGCAAAACAGCTAAATATATGTAAAGGCTGGAAACAGACCTCCTTCCACAATGCACACTGGCATTAGACGCTTTCAGCAAAATTAAAACCACTTTCCAACCAAGTTCCAAGGTTGACATCATCCAGGCATCCCAAATTTGTCCAAGATCCAAATTTGTCTAGGCAAAATTATTAATGTAAAGTTGGGATAAATGGAAAAAACACAAATCTGCTAGGTACCTAAATGTGCACTATTCAATAATAATTAGATTAAATTAAATTAGATCGATTGTAAGATATAGATTACAAGACCTGACACTACTACCAACACACTGTATAAAGGAGAATACTTCAGGATATCAGTATGATAGAGCCCCAAAGTGCAAATTAAATCCTGTTTGGACATGGACAATTGACAATTAATCTACAAATCTGCAGAATTGGAATGCGTGGCGAGTTGGATCTTGATAAGATCTTACAGACAGGAACTAAGGGCACAGGTCTGCCCACGCTACTATATTATAGTCACTAAATTAGCATATGTAATTACCAATAATTGATGGCACAAACGAACTATTAATGTAAAATAATGTAAATATTTACCGACAGATTCCCAACCGCTGCAACCGCTGGCAATCAACCGGAGACGCACAATATTCTGCGCAATAACTGCCGGGAATTATGGGCCAGCTGTTAGTCGGAGGTTGCTGATTGGTCGGAAAAGTCGCAAGACGCACAAAAGGTGCTAAGTGAGTGAAAGTTGTTCCTTTTTTAAATCATAGCTGAATACAAAAAGTACCGGGGTGCAAGCTCTCTGGACAGCCAATTCCATCAGATTCCTTAAGCGCCCTTTGCCAGACGTGGCTTACAGGTGGCCAGATTGGCGTTGCAGGGGCGCACGAAGTACATAGCCAGGAGCAATCAGGGGCAACTTTGACGAAGAGCGTATGGGTAGTTTTGCGCAGCGAGTTCAGCTATAGTGTTTAAATTACATATGACATTGAAAACTGTATTTGACAACACCAAAAAATTCCCGTTTTGTAGCATTACTGCATGACCATAGCACCCCCCATTTGGGGGTGCTGGGATCGCCATTGCCCTAGCTATCTAGAGAGCTTACGCGTTAGCACGTTGTGAACAGCTCTACAGTCATGAAAAGGGCTGATGGCGCATGTCAGAGTAATCTCTCAGTCATAGCCATCGCCAGAGTTTACCAGATTTCTTTCTTGTACTCTTAGTAATATAGTGGTATATATATGTACCTAATTTTACAAATGCTTAACTTTAAGAACAATACCAATTTGTGTTAGAACGCAAGTCACTCAAAAACTTTTTTTTAAAAATCATCACACACACACAGGTTTCTCACTCATTCTTGATTTCTTCTATTCTATTCTTGGCCTTGTCCAGGACCAGACGGTGGCGGCGGGAGTCGGCGACGAGGACGCCGCGTCTGTTGCGTCAAAGGTGTCGACACTGTCGGCGGCGTCGACCCCGTCTATGGCGGGAGGCGGCGGCGGTGACGAGGATCCAGCGGCGGCGGCGGATTGCGGCGACGGTGGTAGAAGGGTTTCACCTCTATATGGACCATCCGGCCCGGTCCCCGATATGACATGAAGACCGCTTCGAAACGTCGGATCTCTTCGGCGTTTGGCGCCTGCTGAGCCAACCACACAGGGATCAGGTCGGCGGCGGCGGGAGGCGGCGTTGGCGGTGTAGAGGGGGTGGCGAGAGGTGGCGGTTCCTCCGGACCGTGTCTTTGCGCCGGTGTCTGCGACTCGATGCTGCAAACAAATAAACACGTCACATTGTAGGTACGCGGAAATACTTGAAAAAGATAACCTTTCAAGATTTGTGCTTAAAGTTAAGTATTTTTTAATTATTTTGTACGTCATTTGAAATTCGTGCACCCGATCTATCTGAAACCGATAATGGTTTGGCTCTATATATTTAACTTTTTGATTGAGGAGCTAATTTCATATACGTATTCATCGTAAAATTCCGCGTCGAATGGTATATTTAAATGCCAAAACATAGGGGTACTTACGACTCGGCGTCGGATTCAGAGTCCATATTTTTGCGATGTTGCCACCCTCAGTTCTGAAGTCCAAATGAGTGTCCCTGCTTCCGGTCTGAGGTTTTATACCGGCGAAGTTTCTGTTTCGCCTGATTTCTGCTACCGCCCATTTTCTTTGTCACTTTGTCATAATAGTCTGATTTAAAATAATCAAAAGATGCGCAGGGGGAGTCTTCTTTTTACGAATTGAAAATCGGTTGAGTAGTTAAGAAGTTATACTAGCATGCACCTAATTGATTTAGACTGATATTACATAAGACACTACGGTGGTGCTCAGAATCATATACCCTCTCATCATTTTGTGGGCTAGCCTGTTATTTTCAAAGCTCACCTACCATACATACGAAAGAACAGGGCATGGTAGGCTTGAGAGTTAGAGAGGTAACCGAAATTTCAGCCTGGTAAGTTAACAATTATAGATGCCAGGTAAAAAAACACGAAAAACGCGTTTTTCGACAAAAAAAAAACATTTTACTCTGCATTTTTGTTTAACAACTTCTTATAAGGGTAGGTAAAAACCGAGACCGCCAAACGAAAGATCGACAACTGGGTTACCGGTAGGTTGCCATATCGGCAAGCTTGCTTGCCGATATGGCAGTGATCCTTGCCGATATGGCGCATATGGTTATGTTTGGTTAGTTTCATTAATTCTGATCGGTTCTGCCTACCGCTCAAACCGCATTACTGAGAGCTTCCAATTGATATATTACGCATTGGCTCACCTTATCCATTGGCTGCTTTTAAACAAAAACCGTTTTTAGCGCTTTGCGGTGGCAAAAACGGATTTTTTTTCTTAAAATCAGCCAATGGATAAGGTGAGCTGATGCGTCAATATATCAATTTGAAGCTCTCAGTAATGCAGTTTGAATGCATATGTGGTCGTTTCTTAATTCGCCGTCAAACATGCGCTAGAGGAGAAAGAAGCCGGATCTTAGTGTGCACCATAGCAACTGCGGGGGGGGGGGGCGTACATACACCGAATCACCAACCGCGAACTGTCTGTCTTGGGAGGCCCGGTCATGCGCGGCTTTCCACCCATGCTGTTTCAGCTCGACAGTTTGATGCAGGCTGGGCTTACACGCCTCTAGCCGGGTACGCAGCGGCCGACCAAACAGCATGTACACGACGTCGCGGACTCGTTTGACGAACTTAACGATGACCTTCGAGTCTGGCTGGAGACGGTGCGCTGCTTGTATGTCGGCGATCGTTAGGCCGAGATCACCGAAGCGTCGATTCAGTAAATCCACGACTCGTTCTTCGATGTCTTCGTTGGGGCGGCGCATCTCGAATTCTGAGCAGGTCAGAATAAGTGACGACAGCCGGCGGTTCGCGTCTATACTTTCGACCTGTTTCTGCAGCTCACTATTTATTTTCATTTGCGTCTCCAGCTTCTCTCTCAGCCTTTTCACCTCGAGTCCATTTCCTCGCTCTCCAGAATTGAGATTCTTTTCTCGAGGTGCTGACATTTCGCTTCGAAAGTTTCCATCACCTTTACCACGCTTGCCACGATGAGCCTCCAGCCTCCAGTATGGCCTCCAGCGAGGCGGCATTCCACTCGAACGCCTGAACCGGTTCGGCGGACGGCGGCGCCGCCGCCTCAGGCGGGACCGCGCTCTCCGCCTTACCTGGCGAGGGGGAGCCGCGGCTGTGGGCCAGCCGCTTAGCCTTACGGTCTTCAGCGCGACGGACCATTTCGTTGACCGATATGTGTCGCTTCAGACGACGCTTGCCGTGCCCACCGTCAGTCTCCGACGTCGCGCATTCGGTAAACGGCGTATCCTCAGCACTGTCAAAGTCTGTGGCCATCACTGCTGCTCACGTGATATACACGGCGCTTAGCCCAAGAACACCCACAATTCAACTTACTTGCGACGAGCAGGTTCTCCATCTCGCGCTGAAACACAGCAACAGCCGACTTGATGCCGAAGACGAGACGCGTCGCCTGGAACAGACCCTTGTGCGTGTTGATTGTCGGTGAACTCACGGCTCCTCTCATCCAGTTCGAGCTGCAGGTACGCCTCCCTCGAGTCTATCTTGGTGAATTTCTGGCCACCAGACAGAACAGCTAACAGCTCTTCTCCGCACCTTCGGAACCCGGGCTCTCCTGGCGTGAGGGGACACCTTGGTCTTTTTTTCTTTTCTTTTTCAAATGTATTATCTACGCACGACTTAACAATACATTTACCGAGTACCGATACGTATTCGGGTGAGGGCAGCACATCCACACGCGCATAGCAATGACCAGGCAATGACCAAAATTGGGCTTCCGTCAACCATAGAGCGTTGAGAAACACGCTTGACGTCACCCATTTTCCCAAAACTCGCTTGGGTGGACATTTTTACTTCTGCGCTTTGGGTGGACTCGTTAGGAATCATAGCTATGACGTCAGGCCTGTGCTCACATGAACAGCAAAAGGACACCTTTACACCACCAGTTCCTCGAGAGAAACGGGCCCATAGCTTACCTAAGAGAAGCGATGTAAATTTGGTATCAATTTACGTTTGTATGGACTCAGAAGAAACAATATTGGTTTTGGTGGACGCTGAAATTTTTCCGGTTTGCGTGGACTCCGACGTTTGAGGATACATTATCGTTTTGGGTGGACAAGTGAAGGAATTTTTCTCAGTTTGTATGGACCCGGGAAAGTTGGGCGGATTTACCGCCAAGGTTGAACTTTCAACTTGTATGGCCATTATTTTCAATGGGAAGTTGCAGGTTTGAGTGGACGATCCACGACCTTGCCAATGCACCCGAACTCTGGATTTGGCGCCATTATTTAAAAAAACGCGCGAAGCACAAGGCGAAAAATGTTGTTTCGGGGGACACATTAGGTTCAAAACTTTGGTATGGATGGACGCTGAAATACTTCCTGAACCCGTGTCTATCAAATATTCTGAGCGAGATCGGAGGCAGCCGCCAAGGCGAAACAACGAGCGTTTCAAGATGATTTTTTACGGAGGACAAATATACATTTTGCGAAGATACGGTATTATGGCATGGTGCTGTGGTGGTAGTCATAATGAACTGACAAGCAAATCCTCCGGCACGAGGTATACCTACCTGCTAAGCTCGCTTGGAGACTCCCAGCGGCTGGTAGCCCGGGCTGGAGGAGTGGCACACTGGGCGGCTTGGGGTCACTATGGTAGTGTCACGCAATACGCCTCTCTATCTATAAATGGAAGAGTTTTGGTGTGGATGCCGCGAAACTTTCGGCTCGAGTTGCATGTCAGTGCACAAAGCTACCTATGTTTTAAAACGTTAATTCGGGGGACACAGGCGTAGGAACGGCGAGGGCCAGGGGGGCCATGTCCCCCTCACTTTTCGGCCGAAAAAATAAATCCTTAATTTCTCTCCATAGATAAACATAGACCGGCAAACGATTTACCAGGGCGAGAGGAGCCTAAATCTGCAAAGAAAATTGGCATAGGGGGAGGGGGGGCTCCACGCAAGGCGAGATCAAAGTTTCAGTGGCCACCTCACTTTTCGTGACATTCCTACGTCCCTGGGGGATACATATACAATATTGCGGAATGCATGGACGGTGGAACACCACCCGAGCATAATCAACTTCATAAGGACTTCGCCCCCCCCCCCAAACTTACTGACCACCCAGCTCCCTCCTGACCAGTGGCCACCCACCCAGCGCCCTCCTGACCAGTGCCCAGTGCCCTTCTGACCTCTGTGCCATCGGCCCTGCTGACCACCAGGCGCCCTCTTGTTCACATGTCACCCTCCTAACCATCCGGCGCCCTCAGACTGTACAGCGCCCTCCTGACTTTGTTCGGTTATTGGGGTTTAGGGCACGACGACTACACAAAGGTCATTATGCGCCCATAACGTCTGCGCCCTCCTGACTGCTCAGCACTCAACTGCTTAACGAACCTTTCACAACCCAGCACCCTTCCGACTGCAAAGAGCTCTCCTGAGTGCTCAGCGTCCTTTAACAACCCAGCGCCCTTCTTACCACACAGCACCCTCCTGACCACCCAGTGCCCTTCTCGTCGTCCGTTGCCCTCCTGAATATTCAGCTACCTTATGACCACGCTACGCAATCTTAAATGTTCAACGCCCTTCTGGTCGCTCCGCGCTCACCTCACAGCTCAACTTTCCCCTCACCACTCAGAGCCCTCCTGACCACCCAGTGCCCACCTAACCCTGCTGCCAAGCCCAGCAAGTGTGTTGAAGCCGTCAGTCGGTATACAGTGACGGTTGATGGAGGGGGATGGGGCGCCGACTCCTACTGCTTCCGCCCCTGGCCCTGAGGAGGTACTGGGACCGCTGAGCAGTGGCAGCTGCTGGAGGACACCGGCTCCCGGCGTCCCGCTGCTGGTGCTGGGGCCGCCGACCAGTGGCGGCTGCTGGAGGACACCAGCTCCCGCTGCTGGGTGCTGGGGCCGGACACCGGCTCCCGCTGCTGGTGCTGTGACCGCCGACCAGTGGCGGCTGCTGGAGGACACCGGCTCCCGCTGCTGGGTGCTGGGGCCGGACACCGGCTCCCGCTGCTGGTGCTGTGACCGCCGACCAGTGGCGGCTGCTGGAGGACACCAGCTCCCGCTGCTGGGTGCTGGGGCCGGACACCGGCTCCCGCTGCTGGTGCTGGGGCCGCCGACCAGTGGCGGCTGCTGGAGGACACCAGCTCCCGCTGCTGGGTGCTGGGGCCGGACACCGGCTCCCGCTGCTGGTGCTGTGACCGCCGACCAGTGGCGGCTGCTGGAGGACACCGGCTCCCGCTGCTGGGTGCTGGGGCCGGACACCGGCTCCCGCTGCTGGTGCTGGGGCCGCCGACCAGTGGCGGCTGCTGGAGGACACCGGCTCCCGCTGCTGGGTGCTGGGGCCGGACACCGGCTCCCGCTGCTGGTGCTGGGGCCGCCGACCAGTGGCGGCTGCTGAAGGACACCAGCTCCCGCTGCTGGGTGCTGGGGCCGGACACCGGCTCCCGCTGCTGGTGCTGTGACCGCCGACCAGTGGCGGCTGCTGGAGGACACCGGCTCCCGCTGCTGGGTGCTGTGGCCGCCGACCAGTGGCGGCTGCTGGAGGACACCAGCTACATGGAGACAGCTCCACGAGCTGTGGAAGCAGCTCGTGGAGCTGTCTCCATGTATTGCTATGAAACGGGAAGTTTCTCGGGATCGATAAAACGAAAAAAAACACGAAATGATAAAGCGAAAAACGCATGTCGTGGAGCCAGGCCAGGCCAGGCGTTGTCATTGCGAATCTGTTCATGACTACCTTGAATAGCATGGTAGCGTCTGTACCTCTCGTCCTCGTGTGTAATACCCCTCGATTCTAAAAAAGGTTTATTCAAAATTGCGCTGTCTTCCAGGATCACCATCTCTCATCTGACGTGACAGTTAAGCCATAAAGTCCAGTTCTACCAGTTCTGACGCCATACACAAACACAGGGCTGTGTTTGCGCTCTAACGCAACCACCACACTTGGTGCTCTGTCACGGCACTTCTTCTACGGCACTAAGAAGTGCCGTGACAGGCATCCAGATTCTCCCCAAGTCTCGCCTCCGTGGACCGCAGAACATTTGCCACCTTGGCAAGTTCGACGGTGCTATCTTGCAAACGGTAATGCTTTCGGTGAACCTTTAAGTCATGACCGAGGTGTGATGCCAGTTGGTCCATTTCGGTGTCGTTGAGGTTCATTACTTGAGCCACTGTGGCCAAGTACTTCCGCATACTTGTTGAAGTGATGTGGCCCACGCCGGCTCTCTCGCACGCCCGTTTCAATGCATACCATGCATTGATGTGGCTCCCCCTTGGAGATCTTCCGAACAAAAATCCGCCTTCTGCGTCAAGTCCCACAAAGGACCGAGACGCCACCAATGTGTCGATGGCCTCTTTCTCCTCCGGCGGCAAGAGGACAGGGACGGTCCTGTCCCGTTTGCCACTCGTCTTGATTAGTGTCATCACCCCCAAGAGCTTTTTTTCCTCTTCATTTAACGATTGGACCACTGTTTCATTCTGCGTGTGATCTACCCTGTTCGTGTAGTCTGTCAACTTGATCTTCACAGCTTCACCACCTCTGCGCTTGTTGAATACCATGAGAGACAGCGCGGTGCTCTCTACCAGCTTGTTGTAGTTTTTCCGGGTGTCTTGTTCGTCACAGGACTGCAGTTTCGCCGTATCCGTCTTAACTTCGTTTTTCAGGAGTTCTGAAAGCAGCTTCATGTCCTGCGTAGATGGTACGCCGTCGTTTTTCTTCTGCCTTCGTGTGTTTGCCGTGTGGTGCGAGGCTCTGTTGACCCGATCACCCCATTCCATCTGGTGAAGCCGTTGAAACCCGGCCAGTATCTTCTGATGGTCATCATCACCACTCTTGATAGCACTGCTCAGCAGCACATGAATCACTTTGCCAAGGGCCTGGCCTATTACTCTGGGAACCGAAGGTATCTTGAAGCCTGGCCGTCCATCAGTTTCTTCATAGCCACCCAGCTTTTGGCTTATTTCGACGATCATGTCGAAGCGAGCAGGACAGCACAGTTCTCGCATAGACATCTCCCCCCGCTCCATCTCCTTTGCCATCATCAGGACCTTCGCAAGCAGCTTGAGGCGGTTTTTCAGAACTTTGCTTTGATTCGGTGTTTTGCCTTTAGTCTTCATTGTGTACCGAACATAGTCCAACAGTGTCGGGTCGGACATGACAGCATCGCGTACGTTTTTGTCCCTTATCTCTTCCACAAGCTTGGGGATGGTCTCATCGTCTTCAACCTGTAGCAGCAGAGTTTCGGCTTCCGCCATGATTGTTCTCACCGGCTTCCCATTCCTCTCAAGACAGTTCTCGCCATGCTTGTAGAGGTCGCTTTTCAACATGAACGCCTTGCACGAGGGACACGGCAAGAAGCTTGAGATCGGGATCCCGGTTCTTGAAGGCCTCCTCCGAAGCAGAAGCTCGCCGTGGCACGCCTCTAGCACACGCATGTTGTGGTCATAATTACCCTCATTCAAAAGTTTCAAGAACTTGGCGTGCTGCTCAGGTTTTGTTGAAGCCGATGCCTCCCGAACTCGTGATTCAGAAGCATGCACAGTTTGAAGATGTCGTTTCATCTTTTGTTTAATGATTTTTCGGCAATACAGGCAGCTGTTGATGGTGTCATAACGCTTCCGTTTTGGCGCCGTTCGATAAGTCACTCCCAAGCGCAGTCCAGGCAGCAGTGACCTGAAATGACACAGAAATGCAAATAGTATGACGATCCGTATGCTAATGCACACTTTGTCCGTCCATCGGTCTACTAGTTTGTCAGAACAAATCAGCTCACAAAGTTCAACGCAGTCCATCCTACAGTCTAATCCAGCTTTGCCTTGTCGAAAGTCCAGTCTACTGTCCAAAAAACACAATGCAGTTGAAAGTAAAGTTTAGTCCAGATAACTGATCGATTCATTCCACAGTCCAGTCCATTTTATTATAAGCCCACGGCCCAGAACTACGATGTGTCCCTCACCAGTGTAATCCAGAACTGCTGCGAGTCCTTATAGGGGGAGGAGATTGATGCAAGCCCCTCTGCCGAGTGGCCCGTAATTGAGCTATCGCTTCGCTTTAAAAAAGGAGCACCTTGCTTGTGGCAATAGCAAGCTATTGATACCTGAGGTAAAGGTAATGAGTTTATTGGCGGCTACTGAGTTCAAGTCAATCACCTGAAAACCACCAATTTCCATTTTTATAGATATGACTTTTAAATAAACTCGAGCCGTGAACATGGTCTGTAAAAAGTGTTACCGAGACATTTCAGGTATCAATTGAACTTTCTCCCGTTCAATGGTAAAAAGGCTATCTCAGGTCACGACCTTGGTTGAGCCGCAATGATTCATTACCTAGTTTCAACCATGGCTGTGCTTGACTCATGACTCATTAACTCAACTCTGACTCAAATGAGCCGAGTCAAAGTTGAGTCAGTCAATACAATTTTGAGATTGAGTTGTGTCAGAGTAGTCAGTCAGGAAAACTTCGAGATTGAGTTGAGTCATCCTGCCGATTATTGAGTCAACTTGAGTCTAATCATTCTTTTGAGTTAATTATATAATGCAGTGACTTGAAAGTAGCAGTTTTCAGGATTGGGCAGATTGAACATGGCGTCCATGGCTTTGTATGGAAAGAATTGCATTGTTCCGACCGCCCCCTCCCCCACCCCCGGTTAACAAATTGAAGTGATGTTGAGTCAAAAAGAATTCACTCATTGTTGAGTCAATGCTGAGTCGACTTAAGGAACTTTCAGTGCCTCATTGAGTCAGAGTTGAGTCAGTCAAGGAAATTTATAAATTGAGTTGGGTCAGAGTTGAGTCAGAGTCCTACAGAAATGAGTCAGAGTCGAGTCAGTCGGTAACATTTGAGTCGAGCACAACCCTGGTTTCAAATCATATTTATGTAAAATAAGGGTCATGAAGAATGAACCAGTGTTCCAAAACACCCTAGAGTGCACTGTAAGTCGAAAACGTCATCTGAGGTTACAAGAGGTCAATGACCTCGGCTCATCTTTGGAAGGTCGTGACATGAGTGTATACTATAAAAGACACATAGTTACACCTGTTCATGTACTTATACACGACAAACACGAGAATTGCTGCGAGTTATATGCAGCCATATGTCACGGAACGTCATTTGCACTTGACAAGACCTCGGGCTAAATGTCAGGGATCATTAGGGTACGCTTTTTAATTTGCAGATTAGGCGTCAGATTAATAATGGAGTGTTCCCAAAATTACGCTGTGATAGGCAGATAAATACGCGGGTTCGTCCCGAAAACCGCTGGGGTTGCCAACTTCACACTGGCGAGAGACATACCAGCAATAATTTTGTAATGACCTATTGAGTTCATAGCGTAGTCAAGAGCACGGCTCAGTCGACTTCACAGCACAAATTATAAACCACTAAAAACACATTGCAAGCCATAAACCAGTCAAGAACACAGTAGACCAATCGTTCGGAACAGAGCAGTCCAGTCGAATAGTTCGGAACAGACCAGTCCAATATATCAGTCCAGAACACACCAGATCGGTCGTCCACAACAGATACAATCAAATGTGTACCAGACCACAGTAAAAAAGTACACTACATACCAAAGTGCAGTAAAGACCACTATCAAAGCGAAATTTAACCAAGTTTACAATAGAGGCCACAGTCGTGTCCAGTCTGGTACAAAGCAACGCGTAGTCCAATAACCAGTTACAATAGCGCCAGTCCAAGTCACCATCAACCGGATCGGACAAGCTGGAGCATTGCACGACACATCGAAAAATCAACAGGTCATTTTTACACCAGACCATTTATTTTGATGAAACCATGTCAATAGGGTTCTCTTGTGGTGACCATCTAGCATTTTCACCATCTGAAGCCGATAGTGACAATGCCAGACCCCTGTAACCAACGTTCCGGATATACAGCTTCGGAAATTTCCGAGGGTCCACTGTGCAGAGCAATTTTTAAAGAACTATAGCTCCTAAACCAACAGAAACACGTTCAACTAATTATCGCTTTTGACATCAATGCACCTGTGAACAGCTTGGCTATATCCGTTTTGTATAATTTTATTTTGACTATGAAGTTATAATTATCAAACGTTATTGGCAAAAAGCGTCCGTGACCTCATATGGTCTGACATGACCCTGAGGGGAGGTCATTGGGCCTAAACTGCACCTTGATCAAGAGTGGCCTAATATAAGAGGATCTTGAGAGAATTGGAATGATTTCTTTCGTACTTTCGGAATAAAGGACATTATAATATTCTCCCATTGCCTTATAATGGGGAGGTCGTAAAAATTGACCTGACCTCAGGACATCAATCTATATTAAAATTCCGAGATATGCTTGTAAATACTGATGGCCTCGTTCAATCTTTGAAGTTTCATATTGATCCCATCAAAACTGTAGCCATGGCACAATCGCAAACATTTTCGTAGGAAAGGTCACTTGACTTGATCTGGTGACCTGACGTGAGATGACCCGGGGACAAATTTTCGGGAAAGGTGCGGAAAGGGTATCGAATGTTTGCCAAAAAGGCGGCGCCGTCTTTCCGCTATCCTCGAGGGAGGAGCCTAAACGTCCCCCCCCCCCGCCAAGGGTTAAAATATAAAATTGATGTCATAAAAAAAACACAAAAAAATAGCAATCTGAGATAGACAAGTTGCCGACCGGTTCATTGATGTCAATAATGATACATGGGTTAAACGGTTTCCACTGTTAGTTAAAGAGCTACGGTCTTAAATGGTCTGGTGTCAAGAGTTTGTTGATTTGTCGACGAATGCCCAAGTATAAAACAATTGAAAACTCACAGTTCCTCCGACACGCAGGAAGGCGGTACTAGCGAGTCCCGATCACCGGAGTCCGGGTCGCCAGACGATGCAGGGAATGAGGACACCTGCACTGGTTCCTCTGTCTCGGTCGCGCTCATACTAAGACGAGGAGAACAGCACGTCAAAAATGGACGGTGCAAAATCGAAATATCAAGGTACGAGTAGGCATACATTGCACACAAAAGCTAACGGGCGCCTATCTGGAGCGGAAAGTTTAATCCCCTCGCCAATTTTCGCCAGAGCGTGAAAATGACAACGGATATCGACGCGATACTTGCAATACCTTACACACAAAACCAGTCCAAAGCAGGCCACTACATACCACACCTCAGTCCAGTCAAGACCACAATTGACAAAAAGTAAATCCCGTTTACAGTACAATCCACAGTCGCGTCCACAGTCCAGTACAAAACGATACATAATCCAAAAACCGAGCACGATTACCCGGCCCGAATCTCCATTAATTATGCAGAACATGGTATTTTCGGCTTATAGGATAGAAAATAAATGAAAACTCACAGTTCCTTCGACACGCAGGAAGGCTGTACTCCTGGCCAGTCCGGATCACCGGAGTCCGGGTCGCCAGGCGATGCAGGAAATGAAGGCGCCTGCACTGGTTCCTCTGTCTCGGTCGCGCTCATACTAAGACGAGGAGAACAGCACGTCAAAAATGGACGGTGCAACATCGAACTATGGCGATAACGCTTGATTCACACCTGAATAGGATGGTGGTCGAATCGTAAGCGGATGGGATGAAATGTAATAGCGTAGTATTCTGTTGCCAGATCACGCTGCTACCAGATCCCACCTGTTTCCATATACCATTAGCATTATCCGCTTACCATCCCATAACAATCTGATCACCATCCCGTCCCGGTGTGAATCGCGCTTAAGCCTCTATAAGTTGAACATCTGTTCAACTAATTATCTGTCCACAAACACACACAAAAAAGGCAACCCTTCTTTTATAAGGCAGGGCTTCTTCTTTCTTCCAACCACGAGCATCAATAAATGTTCATCAAACTCGTACCTTGTCTGAGGAGGCGTGCGACGTGGACTGGGTTCGGCTGGCCAGTCATCCCCGGACGAAGAAGACAGAGACGACCCCGGGCGCCAAGATTCGGCCGATTCAACACTGGTAAGACATAATAAAACGTTAGGAATTATTTGGCTCGTAAGGTTGCTTGTAAGGTTGCTTAATCAACCTTACTAGTCAGGCTTATTAAGACTACAGCAGCTTCGCTTTCATCTGACGGCTAGCGGGAAACCATGTGCGCCACACCCACGGCATTTGTCGAAGTTACATAAATGCTGGTCAGATGCACCCTATTGGGGGAGGGGGGAGGGAGGGTGAACAGAAGAGGTGGCTGTCAGCTCAGGGCGTGACGACGTTTCATCAGATACTGTCAGCTCAATGACGTCTAGAAAAGAGGTAATATCCATTGCATTTCAACTCTGTGTAATGACCTCTTGACCTGCGATGACCGTTTGACCTTGGGCAAAGACAACTGTCAATTTAGACCTGGAATGTGTCGAAGCGCAGTCTACAGACAAAAATTGCTCGGAGTCGACTGATAAATACCAGAATCTTCCCCTAAAACGACGGGGTGGCGACCGAAGTAAATGACATTCTCTACAAATCGCTTAACTCAGATTTTCGAAAGTTTTGGTTTTTGATCCCCAAAATTAGAGATAAAAAATCTGTAAAAATGACCACATAACCACCACATAACAACCACATAACAAATGGCCACAATTTCGAAAATAAACAAAAGCGGGATATTTGTCAGAGAACCATCTATGAGCAACCACCATGTCAAATTTGAACTCAATATCTTTATTCTTGACCCCCAAATAACTCGTAATAAATGTTCCATTTTATGACATCATTTTTAATTGCAATTTTTGCCGTTTCTAGACCAAGTACGCAACAACAAATGACACCAATGGATTTCTGAGACAAAACTGGTCCATAATCAAGTGTCTTTTTTAACACATTGTGCATTTCAAAATTTGAACTTTTTGACCTGACCTTCATTTTAAATGAAGTAAGATGACAAAAAGACCGTCACCATCGAGTGCTACGTCCGAAATAATCCATAAAACACACGTGTCACACGGCTTTCATATTACTTTTGCATATAGTGACTCCTACTCTAGCAATAGTAGGATTGGAGGTGTTTCGGCTGAGTTTGGGCGCGCTGCTATCGATAGTCTGGTCTCTGCAGCCAATAATTCGAAAACACATGACCTTTTAAAACGAAAACACAACGTATTAACTTTTTAAGAAAATGAAAAGTGTGCTTTAGAATGGTCTCATTGAGAGCTTTCGATTACCGCCTCGCGCGTCTCGCTACGGCTAGTGGTTCGAGATTTAGGCAGGGGTCAGAATCTGCCCCATCCCCCCGTTCGGCTGAATACCCCAGCAGGGCGCGGATTAATTGGACAGCACCCTAGGTGTGTCCAATTAATCCTCAATGAGACCCTCAATGAGACCTAGAATGGTCTCATTGAGAGCTTTCGATTACCGCCTCGCGCGTCTCGCTACGGCTAGTGGTTCGAGATTTAGGCGGGGGTCAGAATCTGCCCCATCCCCCCGTTCAGCTGAATACTCCAGCAGGGCGCGGATTAATTGGACAGCACCCTAGATGTGTTTTAGGACCCCCGTCCCGTAGGTGCATGGTGAGTCGGCGGCTGAGTGACGTTGTGTGACGGATGTAGTATACGTAACGGGTAGCACAGTACCCGGTAGAACACTTAAAAAAACGGTATACTACGTTGGTCTGCTGTAGTGTCGTTATGTTTTTCTGGTAGTTAAGCATGACGATGTTCGTGGTGTCTTTATAGTACATTTTGAGATATATGTAGTGGTCCAGCTGTGCTGGACTTAATTTTTTCGTGACGATGTCACGGATTACATGTTCCGTTCTTTCTCCATGCTGGTGTGAGGATGTTCCTGTAATATATGTCAATGTTATTGGGTCTCCTGCATGTGAAATCAAATTATTTACATCAATGTCAGGAGAGAAACAAACCATTCAACTTTTCGGGTTGTGCAAATATATGCCTTCTAGCGGAATCATCTTACATTTCCTCGCCGATGTCCTCGCTGATGACTGACGGTTGCACCACCGACTCTTGGTGACTGTCAGGCTGTGTCTGAGTAGGCGCCGTCTGTGCTCCGGCTGCCTCGGCAAACGCTGCCGGGCTCACCGACTCCGTCATACGCCTGCAGAAACAGATTGGACTAAATCAGACAACACACGTAACACGCAAAAGACACACGCACGCACGCACGCACGCACGCACGAACGCAATAGTTATTGACAACAAACCGTTTATGATCAATCAATAGTTATTGGCAACAAACCGTTTATGACGTCATATGACCTCGCGTGACCTCGTACGAGTCACCGGTCAAATATTGCACCTGGGTCATCAAGAGTGGCCTATGATACGATGATACTGTAATAATTGAACTGTTCTAATTCGTATGTTGGAAATAGAAAGCATTTTAATATTTCCCCATTGACTTATAATGGAGAGGTCACGTGATTGACCTGACCTTAGGTAACCGAAATACAAAATCGAGATAAACGTTTTGTAGGTACCGATGAGGTTATGGAATCCTGAAAGTTTCATATCTACCGTACTCAAAAACTGTGACCGTGGCACGACCTCAAACGTTTTTGGAGGTGGTGTCACTTGACCTGACCTGATATGACCTGGGGTAACATTTTTCACACAATATGCGGAATTGATGTCCAAATAGCTTTGCAATTTTTTTCGCCGTTTTTACGCTATCGGCGAAAAACATGAGGGGTCAATTTGACCCCCCACCAGGGCGAGGGTTAAATCGCACGCCGGGTTATTGATGATGATAATGTCAGATAACCAAGCAATGATACTAAAAACGTGTAAACAATTCAACGTGGAAATCAGCCGTAACCTTTGCAGAACGATTGCTGTGACCATTGTGATGCACCGAAATCTTCACCAATCACCGACGTCTTATGACGGGTCGTTTTGGAAGACTTTAGAAGATAAAATACAATATTGCACTCATCCAAATGCAAAACGAATAGTCAAGTGAAAATCAGCGTGTCTCATTCGTCCGGTTTAATGCGGTTTAATAATTTAACGAAATATCAAAATAGACGTGCAACCAGTCAATTGTTTAGATCGATGGGGGATTTATCGGGTGATCCTGATAGAACATATACAAATGAACACGTGTACAATATGTTAAGTCAATATGTCAATTCTTATGGAAGTTATGGTCTTTTGTGTTACCTCGTATTGCTTGTCCTGATTTGTCGTCCGCACCCCGTAGACTGATTGTAATCGCTTATATAGACTTTGATTAAGTTTCGATATTAATGACATAATTTGTAGACTCGAATATTGATTTTGAGCCACTAATACGAACAGAATCAAAACTTTGATAAATGAGAACATATAGTTCATTAGTATCGAATGAAAATGTGCTACATGTGAAATATGAAGGTGCATCTGGCGTCGACTTGTGCGTTGACTGTATGGGTAGCACTTACTCTTGTATGTCGGCACCTGAAGGACTCGCTGATTCTGCATCACTACTATATGACCACGGGATATCGTGCAAATTCAGCCACTCTTCGACACCACTGAAAATGAGAAAACGATGATTCAATCAAAGCGATTTTCAAATGTAAATGCTACAACAGTAACATTTCAGATATTTATGGATCTCGAGTGGGATAAAGCACAGATGCGACTAATCGTATTTCGCGATTTATTGATTTATTCTTCATTATCGCATCTACTGACAGGCGAAGTCGTTTAGATAAAACAATAAATACACTATATAATACACATTACACACATATCACTACATAAATCACATGAGTATCAGGTATCACATTACCACACAACCTAATAGCTACAAACTTAAACTACAGAGTTAAAATATACTTTATCACCTTGGCTCTAAAAACGGCAAAACTGTCGTAAAAGATGTCTACGTTAAAAGCACTGCCCATAAAGGCGTTCATGACTCTCGGGATTCTGCAGAACATCCCAGAGTCAACAGTCCTCACTCGAGCCCGAGGCACGGTAAAAAGCGAGGCGGTGCGGGTCGATCGAGGTGGCACGTGTAGGGGAATCGACTCGAGCGAGACCGGAGTCCACTTTCTCCCGAATGATATTCCTAAAAAAGCAGGTCATGTTGCATTCTACGAGATGCAAGTGATGACATTTTAAAATGAATCAGAAGGCTACCGTAAGAGAGGGGAAATCAGCCTTTCCGGAGGATGTATGAGAGATCAGCCAGATGAGGAACTTGGGATATCGGTCAAAGGAAATGACACCGTTAGAGTATACAAGCTAGATGATTAGCTTCGCTCTTCTATTATAGATCTTCGTTAACACGCTCACTGCCGAGGATTCATTTCCGTCCCCTCTGTTTTTTTTTGTCATAGCGAAAAGCGAAACATGTATCGCAGTCAAATTGTGCACAGCTACTGGCCCAGGGTTGGCAGGTGGTGGCAAAAAGTGTGTTTTTGCCACTGGTTTTAACCGGTTAAAGGAAATAGTTCACCTTCAACATGGGGTTTTGAACTGAGATAGCAGTTTTGTAGCCCGTGTTCGAAAAACCCTGTCTGCAAATTGTGTCGGCTGAAAAGACTCCAGCCGAATATATTTGATTTTTAGGCGGAGGAATGCGGGGCTTATAGAAGAATGTTAGGAATGCGGGTCTTATAGAAGAATGTGGACCCTGGATCGAGGCTTCTAGTCCGTCAATCACCATGCACGTAGCGTTCATCATAGTTCGAGCGTGTTCTACTTTAAATCTGATTGGCTGAGACATTGTTTTCATCCGCGTGATGGGAGGAGCCAGATTCAATACGCATGCATATAGTTTTGATGAAATTGATAATTTGCGACCTTGTGTTCAAAATTGACATGTTTGGTGTCCATTTCTGGGAAGATGAAAAGAAATTGTAATGCAGTATTTAATAAAACATGCTATCACAAGTTTTCCGAAGGTGAACTATTTCCTTTAAAACCGGCTGGCAAAAAAAAACCTGGGGGTAAAAAGTGGCAAAAATACAAATGAGACAAACCCTCACGTTGTTTGTTCTCTGTATCAATCTAAATATACAGCAACATATTGCAGACCATTTTAGTGATTTTTTTTTGTAGGATCAAAATAGCGAAGTGTTGTAACTTGTAAGCCAGGCGAGCTAATGACAGTCAATCTAATAACAGACATTGTCAATCCATACCGTGCATTGGTTCCACTTCCCATCAGCTTAGTTTGGGTTGAAGAGTGACCTGTTTACTATGGTACCAAGTGAAGCTTAGTTGCTGAGCCCTCGAACATCTGCTGGAGCACCCCCGAGACACCGAGGACCCGATCATCACATGCACGACTCCAGATCGGCGCTAGCTGCCTCCGTGAGGGGCCTGTGGCGCAGCACTCCCTGCAAGGAGCAGAGGTCTGGCATCGCCTCCTCGCTATCTCCGCCTAGGGCCGGCCGGTCACCCTGCAGTGGGTCCCTTCACACTGCGGGATCTTCGGGAACGACGCGACCGACGCGCTGGCGAGTGAGGTGGCAGCCATGGCGCAGGATGAAGCCCCGCTCGACATGACTACCATCTACCGAGCGACGACCCAGCTGGTCAGAGAGGGCGGCCAGAGAGAGACCAGGCTACTCTGGCGGCGCCCGGTCGGCAACGGGCTGGTACAGGGAGTTGATGGGCATTAAATATCCACGCCGATCACCAACATGGACAGGACAACAGCGATGGACGTGCACCAGATGCGGACTGGCCGTTGGAGCGGCTCGGCCCAGTTCCTGCACGAGATCGGCCGCAACCCGTCCCCCAACTGCCACCAGTGTCGAGACTGCGAGGCCGCCAGGTGCCCACTGTGCGGCGAGGTGGCCGACACACAAGGCACATTCTGCTGACCTGCGCGGGGGCTGATTGTTGGACTAAGGCTTCGCGCTTTCGGCGCTCAGCCATCGTCTGAATGAACACTCACCTTCTAGCATCTGCATCATCTTCCTCCCGGCACATCGGCAGAACTTTCGCCGCCGCAGGCCCTGGGAAAAGGAATAAAGACAATAAACTGACTGAATAGCCATCAAACTATATCGTCGATTTCATCGGACGTTACATCCTATACAAATTGCGTTTGAAATCGCCATACAATGGAAGGAACATAAGCAATCACATTATTATAGCTTCGGTGGAATATTAGTATATTGTTAAATTGGGAGCCGTAGGATTTGAAGACTGATAGTCTTTAGAATGGTCCTTCGTTTTGGACGTTTGGTAACCGAGCATAGCATTGCTGAACTACCTCCTGAACATCGATCGCTAATGCCTATAGCTTAATCAATGAGTAATTGACTCAGTGATAAATAGAACTGACGATCATGAGAACATGGGAGTGAACCTACAACTAAGCAGAAATGCACTTACGATTGACATGTGAATTTCACATCCGTAAATACACACTCAAATAAAAATGCTCAAATGACAAATAAAGTCTACATGAATATCAGCAATATATTATGCATTCAGATTGTTACAAATATAAGTCAAGTGTGCTGGATATTTACTCATTAGGCGCCACTAAAATGCGTCCAACATACGTACTCGGTTTGGGCGTTTCTGTCAGGGGCCGTTGGCGATGGACACCCAAAGGTGGCGTCCGCATCTCTTCCTCTTCTGTGAACATCCAGGAGTTATCAATCAGAACACATGCAAGTTTATTGCGAAACCATAGCTCATCTAAATATACTCTATCAATCGTGAGCTTTAGATAAAGCGAATGCGAGACCCATTGGACTACTATTGTGTTAATATCGCCAGCACGTTTACGAATTGTGCATTATAACCCGCCTGTGCGTGTGCCGCCATATGGCCTGCGATGATCTAGTTGATCCGAGGTAATTTTTGGATTGGACTTTGCAAAATTCAATAGATACGAAATAGATCCGATATGATACGATATGAAACAGAAACCGTTTAGCCCTAAATGCCCTTTTGGCCTGTTATGACTTTTCAGCCTTAGCTATAGCTATTGAACCGAGCTGAAGTGGGAAGATAAGATTGATTTGATTTTATAACACTCAACCCACGTTTTCTTTTTATAGTTCAATATGTAGTTTCACATCAACAACAACAAAGTTCCAAATCGAACGATCTGACATTTAAAGACCTTCGATGACCTAAATATTGTGTTAATGTTGAAATGAGCCGAAAGATGACGGAAAAGTTTCGATTTGAAAAATTCAAATGAAATAATCAACACCTGCCGCCCCCACCATGACGGTGCAATCATGTGGTCCAGCACTGACTTGTGGCGGTTGAAGTTATCCAGCATCCGAGAAGCAATTTCCTGAGCAGTTTTGCTGCTCTGGCTAAGACAGTTCCCAACCAATTGTTATTAAACCATAATGTGGTAATTTTTATGTCAGGTATCACATCTAAAAATTGCAGATGAGTGTCGAAATGAGTGTCGAAATGTGGTCAACTGCTATACATCCAGCTTACAACTGGTTCGGTGGTAAAAATATTCACCCTACTTTAGCCGCGACCCCAGAAGGCAGTGCACAACAGAACATACCACATTAACTCCCAGATATGATCCAAGTAGTTATCTCCCCATACCTTGACGGATAATGCGCGGAGATGCATTATCCGAAGCTGTTGCTCCCTCCTGTGCAGGAACGCAGAATCCAGCAGCTGTAATACAGATAAAAATCAGCTCTCCACATATGGACACTATTGGATCTAAGGGTGGGGGATGCAGGCCCCCCTCCCCCCCCCCACACACACACACACCGCATGAGCTCAGCGCAAATCAGCTTGAACTGAAATTGACGCATTTACTAATGCAATATAATATAATGCAATATAATTGCCTTTACTAATGCAATAATTCGCCCGTGTAGCTCAGTCGGGAGAGCGCTGGACTCTAGATCTGGCCTACCCTGGCAAGGTGGGTTCGAGTCGCTTCGGCGATCGCTATTTGCTCCGGTGGGGATGACCTGTGGCCGATGGCAGCGGCCGCATTCAAGGTCAGGTGAAGCCAGCGAGCCGGGCCGAGCGTCCTCAGTCGTAAGGGGACGTTAAGCTTTCGACTAAAATGCTGCCGGTGACTAGAATTGCGCGATCGGGTGGTGGGGTCAGGACCTACGCAACAAGCCTAGCTTAGCGTGGGTCCTGATCTCGGAAATCCATCCCATCAAAACATTCGGACTAAATTAAAAAAATATAAGGAAAGTAAAGTTTGTTCTAAATCGTCTATGAATGCCTACGCAAGCGAAATCCGACGAGTTTTCTTAATTTTGTGAACCTTTTTCAGGATTACTCACCCAAAAAAAAACACCCAAAACCACCGTTTTGGATCCGCATGTGCACATGGATCAGATATCACTCTAATACATACTTACATAACGTTATTTAGGCTTGCTGATTGCGAAATATCATACAATTCGAATTTGATATGCAAAACGAAGTGCAGTTCCAGATAAAAATATGAACTTGTTAATTTTGAGCTAATATGCACGCTGTACTTTCTGAACACAATTTTAAACGGTATCCTTACGGTTGAGGAACAGAAGGAAAAGTATGAAAGACCCAATAAACTCAGGAGTGAGCTAGGAGTCGGATACATAACAAAATAAAACAGTAGCGATAGCAATCTCACTCAATCTCATTCAATCTCACCTTGGTGAAAGGCCTCGATGAGGATAGGGTTTATATTGGATCTGGGCTCCCACGTGACCTCGCTGTCAAAGGAACACAGGAAACACAATGGTTAGGAACTGGAAGATAAATGGCAACGGACAATATAAATATACACGTCAATGCAGTCACATGCAAGGGGTTATATCCAGGGATGGGAATGTGTATTATTGTTGCCTATTAAAATATATGTTAAAGGGAGTGTGTCTACTCACATTGGTCATATGGAGTTAGGCACATAGGATAGTAGAGCAAATTTTTCTGAATTAATCCATAGCTGCATTTATCCAGTATAACCCTAGTTGCTGAGATATTCCGTTTACCCCAGCAGAGGTCTGGCAGACAAAAGTTACCAGTGTTTACCCCAGCCTACATCCACCACTAGAATTTGATGCAAACTTGCCAACGTATCGATAGCGTAAACCAATCACATTTCGACAAAACAGCTCGTGAGCGCTGATAGCAGCATTCGAACAGAGCCCCGGTTCTGCTTCGACTGTTTGTATACAATAACCACATTGCTGATTGTCTTACTTGCGCCGATTTTCTCTTTCGTGTTTGCCTTCACCATAGTGAAAACCACTTCATCGATATTTATACCGAAGTAAGTCGAAACAATTTAAGCGAAATTTCCATTATCGGAGGCCTATATATGAATTGTATCGCATTCAAACGTGATAACAGCTGCTACTTATCGTAGGAAAAATGTGTTTGGCAATACAAAACAGTAGACACATTCCCTTTAAATACTACAACAATCAACATCATAATATCTATGTCTCATAACATCCCCCATCTTCCTAAAAGTGATGGTGCCATTGACTCAGGCAATGGTTCTCATCGTCAAAGATGCTGTTATCCCTTTTTGGTCAGCATTATTGCCCCTTCCCGTTTTGTACTCAGTGTAAAGCCAAGTGGTTCAACATACATACCATTAGCCATTTACCACCATCGTTATCAATAGACATGGATAGATATAGGCAGACATGTGAGCTGCAACGATTGGTCTAACAAAAAAAATGTTAGTCTATTGGCGCGGTTTCGTAGATTGGGTTAGGTAAGGAAATTTAACAACAAAAAGGTGTTTCGTGGGAGGGTGCTCTACAAAGTTCCTCCAAGATGAAAACGGTAATACGAATTGGTCATTATCTTCCCTTATTTGGTTATATATTCGGTGTGATAATGTAGGGCCGAAATCAGAGACAGTGGAGCGAAAGGGGTGAGGTTAAAACGCCTATCGCCAACTTGCGCTAAATCGCCATTAGATCGAAATTTTACCTCGAATGGCATGACCTGAAGATCTGAAAATCACGCTCTATATGTAATTTGACCCAAGGAATCGATTGAGACCACTTTTGAGCAAATCGGACTTAAACTTTAGGCTCTAGCGCGTTTCAATACTTTGACCTGATATTTGACCTGGGAGGTCAACCGCTATCGCAAAATGACCATGCTAATTAAAAAATAGGTCCATTTTGCGATAGCGGTTGACCTTCCAGGTCAAATTTCAGGTCAAAGTATTGAAACGCGCTAGAGTCTAAAGTTAAAGTCCGATTTGCTCAAAAGTGGTCTCAATCGATTCCTTGGGTCAAATTACATCTGGGGCGTGATTTTCAGATCTTCAGGTCATGCCATTCGAGGTAAAATTTCGATCTAATGACGATTTAGCGCAAGTTGGCGATAGGCGTTTTAACCTCACCCAGCGAAAGCTGGGGTAGACATCCGTATGATGCGTACGTACAGTACGTATGCATATATATGTGGTATATAGCATACATGGAACTTACTTAAACCCCTGCCACTTTATTTCATACATCTCGCAGGCGGGATCACATGCGATGATTAACTCAATAAAGAAGCGTTCCTGAAAGAGAAAAAAAAAACATACAGATTAGGAAACACATCAACGCAGCACCAAATCAACGTGCTTATTTGACTGAGACAATGACATATACGCTGATGCTAAGAGGTATGTAAGTATTACGCAATGGAGCTACATCTCGAGCATATACATCAGTTTTACATTGAACGACCATTGCTTAAAAAAACTCATTCAGACAGAAATTTGATAGGCAAGTACGTCCTTCTGGGGCGGTTATTTCCAAAGTACGATAGAAGTAAAGGACAAATGTCACTCACACAGACTTACACGTGCACCCACACACGCACAAATCCCCACATTTAAAATGGCAAGCTAACTCAAAACCTAGCATCATAAGTTACAACTCGGCACCGTGTCTGAACTAGCGATGCCACAAATTTAGAAGCATGACACTAACCTCCACATGTTTCCTCCTTTTCCTTGGCATCCCAAGCGCTCCGTTCTGCAACACAGAACAATATCAGCGAAGTATTAATCTGCCAGCCCATGTAGCTGAGTCGGGAGAGCACTGAGCATAAAATCCAACTTGTCCCGACAAGGTGGGTTTGAGCCGCTTCTGCGCTCTTATCAAATACATACCAATACTTAAATAAATAAATAAAAAACACGATAGTGAGATACTGCATAAATGAAGGTCGGTACGAATTTCGCATGAAGTAAGAAGAGCTGTCAAAAATGGCAAAGTATTTACAAGTTTAAATTCCTGCCTTGATCTAAGTTGGACATGATATTGATGACACATTGACAATCTTGGCGCACTATTAATCTCCCCAATGGCAGTAACCCGCCATTGACCGAAGCAGGGCAAATATTGGCACTGGCAGATCCAGCCCCTTCTCGCGGGGGGGGGGGGGCCCGGGGGCAGTGTCCCAAAATTTCATTTTTGTTTGGGTGTCAGAGTGGAAAATCCGAGCCAAAAAGACCATGAGAGTGGAAAATTATGTAGAAAATGGTGCAATATCGATTTATTTTGAATCTGAAAAGCAGTAGTTTTCGTTTAAATCATGTATTTTTAGACAATATTTATGTCAGAATACCACAATTCATAATTTGGGAGTGGAAAATTCACTCCTCAATGGAAAGTGAGAGTGGAAAATTATTCACATTTGGGTGTCATTTCCCACCCAAATTGACCAATTTTGGGACACTGCCCGGGGGGGGGGGGGCATTTTTCGGTTAGCGAAACGTCCCCAGGGGCGGATCCAGCCGGCCGTTGGGGGGGGGGAACAGTTTGGACATTTCCTACCCGAGGCCACTCATCTACTGGAGGGGGGAGGAAGGATTGGGGGGGGGGGGGGGGGTGCGGTCGGAAATATTTCGAACTCAATTATTTCCATTCAACGCTCATAGGAGTAATGTTAATGAGTTCAGCAGAATCCCATTTTATCTAGTGTAAACTGAATCGCTCAGTATAGGTACGGATCATTTTTTTTACTACCATGGGGGAGGGGGGGGGGGGGCTGTAGTCGCAGATATTTTAAACTCAATTATTTTAATGCACCGCCCATAGGCGTAATATTAAAGTTCAGCATAATCCATTGGCTACGTCCCTGACCTACCCCAATGTCGAATTTCTCCCTGGATTTGAGTTACTTCGTTTTGCAGCCACACCATTTTTTAAATTTACAAAATGAGGTTTTCAGCTTCCTGACCTTAAGGGATGTCGAAGAAGGAAAGATATCAGATTGAAATTGTTAGTGCTCCCACATTGTCATCTGGGCGGGTACAAACACGACATGAACAGGGTACATATCTTCGGCGGTAGCCGGTAGGCCGTATTCTTTCGCGGGAGGATAGTGAGGACAGAGATGATTGAAAACGTTTTCTGGTTTCCTGAATGGTGCTAACGCATTGCTGACGCTCAGCAATCAAATCACCAAAGTTGTCATCAGTCATCACCCTCACATAATGTTGGTTGGATGGTTTGTGGACCAAGCACCATATCCTGTTGGGACCAAGTGCAAATTGGAACTCTCACCCTGTTCCGAGGGTATATGGGGGCCGGTCGACTGTTTCAGAGGCCCGCCCAGGGATTTGACCCCGGGTCAGCCCGTTACATAATAAACACGACGCTTGCGCCAATCATAAGCCGCACCCGTATGCGTTTCGTTTTGATCTACAAATCGCTGCCTAATTCCTTTTCATGTCTTTCTCAGAACGGAAAAGTTAGACATAGCGCCATCAAACAGACGGCAAATGGGTGCGACTAAAAGTCTACGCCCATTTGCGAAAATCGCCATTTGATCGAAATTTTTCCTGGAATGGCATGGCCTGAAGATCTGAAAATTACGCCCTCAATGTAATCGATTGAGAACACTTTTGAGCAAATCGGACGGCAACTTTAGGCTTTAGCGCGTTGCAATCCTTCGACCTGAAATTTGACCTGGAAAGTCAACCGCTATCGCAACATGGACCTAAATTTTAGAATCAGCATGGTCTGATTGACATATGAAAGAAGTTTGGGGAAAATCGCCCTGGATCGTAGATCAAAAGTAACCGAGTGCCGAGTGCTTGGGGTTGGTGCCGGTGCGGCCCTGTTTACTGCGACAACTTTCGATATTCCCCAAAATTCGTTTTTAGGTCAATCAGACCGTGCTAATTCTAACAAGAAGGTCCATTTTGCGATAGCGGATGACCTTCCAGGTTCAATTTCAGGTAAAAGAATTGAAGCGCGCTAGAACCTAAAGTTACCGGCCGATTTGCTCAAAGGCGGTCTCAATCGATTTCTTGGGTCAAATTACATCGAGGCCGTAATTTTCAGATCTTGAGGCTATGCCATTCCAGGTAAACTGTCGATCAAATGACGATTTTCGCAAATGGGCGTAAAAACTTTTAGTCGCACCCGCGGCTAATAGGCTTTTGATCTACAAATCGCTGCCAAATTCCTTTTCATAAAGTTTATTTTTTGCAAAACGAAAAAGGACATCGCGCCATCAAAGAGGCGGCAAATAGGCGAAACACTCGTCAAATTCTATATTTTTGGGGGGTGGAGGGGGGAGGGGGGGAAAAGATACTCTCAGGGCTTTTGGGGGTCCATGGCCCCATCCCCCCTTGGATCCGCCCCTGAACGTCCCATTGTCCTCTCCTCCAAAAAAAAATCCCGATCGAATTTCCGTAGCGGATACGTATTGGTATATTTTGTCATTTGAAGCTCTGTTGCACACCCATTTTGAAACTTTCGCTTAAGTATCTGGATTAACATTTAAGTTACACTTATTAGTTATTTACACTTATTCTCCCAATTACCATATCACAATCGCACCACAGCCAACCGCCACCGATCACAATCGTGCTCATTTTGGAAAGATGACACAGCAGCATTAATGAACACGGGTAGCAGAAACTGTTCGGGGGCGGGGGGGGGGGGGGCATACTTGCATTGAATGCCCCTCCCATATTCCTGTGGGGGGGGGGCATTGGCCCCAAATGCCCCCCCCCCCCCTGGATCCGCCAGTGAATATTGGCCATCCCCTCCCGGATTTTCGTAATTGGCAAGCAACGTACGATATCGACGTGAAACTTTCAGTACCTTTTTAGCATCAAATTGACGTCTTCCAGAAATTTTCGAGAAAAAACAAACAAATAAAATTGAAATTTATATTATTTTATCTTATTGTATTAATTGAATTATTTTAATTTAATTTTTAAATGGAAAAACATCGAAAATGAACAGAGTAAAGCTGCTGTTTATTGTGTGTGTAGTGGATGAATCAAGGCTTCCAGGAATGCTACCGGCGCCCCTATTATTATACAAGTATCACTCAAACGCGTGTTTACAAATTGCAACCAAGTTAAGTCGGCCTTAACTTGGTTGCAATTTGTAAACACGCCACTCAAACACGAATTACAAAGCAGCATTAGCATAAAATTGCCTCTTACCTCTTACAAAAATGATAAATAGTACGATCCATTCCATGGCCTCTCAATGCTAAGTTGAACCTCAATTGACGGGAAAGACGTCTTATTTTTTCGTCTATGGCTTTTAACACTACGCAGTCAGCTGAGTGTGCCGCGCCGTCCGCTAATTATAAAATGACGTCACGGCTTGGGTCGCGTATTACACATATCTACAAGCCCACATGTACACCTGTCACTTCTCGGAACAAATAGATATTCAGCTCATTTCCAACAGACAGATACACAGCTTGAATCACCTTAAAAAAAACACCACAATTCGCTGCATATCACAAATCTAGTCACTGCAGATTCATGGCACCATTCTTTGGCTAGGTACATTATGATTACTCGTTACTCGTTGATACTCATTACTCGTTATGATCTCCTACATTGGTTCCATACAGACATAAGAGGCCAGCATTTGATATAGGCGACTATTTACGGACAGACAGGACCAAAAGTGTCATGTCAGTACAGATAATTCACCTATTGTGTGAGGGTCCAAGAACTGGTCATGGTGTTAAGGTTAGGTTTATATTGTTTATATGAATGGATTTTTTGGCGAGTAATTGTGATCTAGTCAAAGAATGATGTCAAAGCAGCAGTGACTAGATTTGTGATCTACAGTGATTTGTGACAATTTTTGAAGGTGATATGAGCTGTGTACTGTCTGCTGGATATGAGCTGAATCTGTTTGTTTTGAGAAGTGACAGGTGGACATGAGCGATTGTAGATGTGTAATCATGTTATGTGTTAGTGAATCCAGACCCCACCCCAATTTGGAACGTGAGCAAGATGTATGTTAGATTTTCCAATCACAAATAACTCATCCTTGATAATGTGTTAGTCATGAAAGCTCAAATCTTGTTTCATATTTTTTAAGTACCTATAAAAGTGAAGACATCACTGCCAAAATCTTATCATTTTCCATCAACTTGAACTTCTTTACATGTGAAAATGTTGTATCACGGAACTAATAATGCTACTTGCAATGCTCTGTGCCATTACTGTCTCCACAGCATCATAGCATGGAAAGTTTGGTGATCTAGGACATGTTCGCTGATAGCAGTTGATGCAACACAAATCAAAATGAGATTGCTTCAGGAAAAAATGGGTCATGCTATTTAAGTCTTCCACCATTACAATTAACGGGGTATATTTCAACTGCACCAGGTCTTTATACTGGACACATTTTTCATCAAAAATGGCTTAAAACTGTTGAACAGCAACAAGAAAGTGTGATAAACACTATATTGCAGCTTCAGCTTACCTTATCATCTAAAAAACAGCTATTCTAAAGACTGCATTTTCACATGCCGTCTTCAGAATTGTGGGTGTCTGTTGATATAATCTGTGGCGATCAAGGATGTGTGTAAATAAATTATGCTGCAGAGGCCATGATTGCGCATGCGCCGGCAGCATAATTTTTTCCCAGCCAAAGGAAGCCACAGGGTGCTTCTGATTGGCTGTTTGCTCCAGAGCATGACCCATAATGCATCACCAGATGAAGGCGACACAGGGCGGTTAGGTTAGGTTAGGTTAGGACCTAACTTAAGAAGTGCCCTGTGTCACCTTCATCTGGTGATGCATTATGGGTCTGACACAAACAGCCAATCAGAAGCGCCATGTGGTTTCCTTTGGCTGGGAAAAAACATGCGGCACAACCAGCAGCAATAAATTCTGGTACCTACAGGCAACAATTCAAACTTGGATGACATTAAGAACAATACCATTTTGGTAGGAGATTTGCGGGAGTTATAATACAAATGTATATGAATTTATTATATTATCCTAACCTAACCTAGCCTACTGATAATCTGTGCGGGGTTTGTGCGTTGTGTTTCACAGGAATATATTTCAGGCAAAGGGAAAAACAAATTTGTTTGGTTAAGTATTGTGCTTTAGGCTTCAGACCTTGGCCTGAAGCCTAAAGCACAATACTTAACCTAACAAATTTGCTTTTACCGTTGCCTAAAATCTTTGTCTGTCTTCGGCACAATGCTTTTGATACCTGTTTTCCCATGATTTTGCTTTATAATAAATTAATTTTACCAATAATTTTATGTTCCTATTCATTAAAAAGAATAAACCCATAAAATTTAAGAACACAACATTAATAACATTCAAAATCAATGAGTTGTCAATCTTTGTGTGACACAATCAGCTGACGGCAGTCCTGTTAACAACACTCAGCACCAGGGCTGGCACCGGGGTCTGAGGTGGTGACAGTAAGATTCATAAATATTAAAATTATTAAAATTACAGATGTCTGATCATGTTGGTAAACATCAATATTTACTAAGAGACACATTCTCTATTGAATGGTGTGCATATTGTAAGGATCCTATATATATATATATATATATTTGTCTGATGTGGTTGTAAAATATACCTCCAAATTGACTAGCATTCCATTGACTACTCACATAAAGTCTATCTGCACTTCCGAAAACTGGCAGATTAAGATCCAGGATGGGTAATTTTTTCTGGCTATGCCCTCCCTACAATGATAATACACATTTTCCCACTTAGGAGAAAAAAAAACTTAGCTTTCATGAGGGAAACTTTGTTTTAAATCAACAACTAGGTAAAGCATGAGGTAGCAAAATCCAATGAACTTTCAGAAATCAAGGCACTTTTTTATTTGGCACGAAAACCGTCTATGGGCACGCTAGCACAGCAAATGCAGGTACCCCTGGCCCTGCCTGGGGGTGTTTCTATACCATAGTTGGCAAAGTTGCTGTTTGCTGGTATACATTTTGTACTCTTTTGTATTCTGATTGAGGGCTTGAGGTCTCCAGAGCTTGATCCAGTTGACTGAATCCAATCAAATATGATTATTAATCATATCTGACTTGATTATGTTATTTTACCCCTTTCAAAGAGTACAAAAACAAAAATCAAAAGAGTATGAAAGAGTACAAAATGCATACCAGCAGACAGCAACTTTGCCAACCATGTTCTATACTGATACGGAATCGTGGCGTTCCTAAAACTGAAAAAAAACATTCATCTTCCTTACCTTCCGCTTCATTGCTCACTGTTTCACAGTTTCACACAGCAAAATTTATATGCGGCCTTGCAAATAACAACCAACACCACATCACACATACGACAATACAATGGCGCAGCATAAGGAAATCCACTTTTCCTCAGCAGCACCAGCAACGTTGCAAAACATCTTTTTCTCTCGAAAATATGTCTCTTCATAATGGCATTAAAATACAAACCATTGACATTTCAGAATGTAGAAGTTAAAAATATTTTGCATTTGTCTACCTTGCTCGATTTCTAATAAAAAACATTTTGATTCTCGTCTTAAAAAAAAATGATACAGCAGAAGCTTGGCTGATTTGAGCCCGCGTCTTATCGCCAATGTTGGCACAGCTGATCAGCTGAGCAAATCGCGATGGTATCGCCACGTGGTGGCATAATTATAAACTACTTTTTACTAAAATATTTTTAATGGAATCTCAGACATTTTTGGTGGACGTCCACCTAGTTTTTTTATTCTTGATACGAACGTTGCGTCCATCAAAACCTTCATATCTGCTCTTAGTTTTACGTGGACGCGTGACGTCCACCTAAAAAATCCTGTCCGTCTAAACCATACAAAAATACCGAAATGTCCACCTTAACCTATATTTGGAAAGCACAAAATACACGCCATACAGCCATCACCGACCACAGCGACAGGATGATACATCATACATCAATCATAGAATCAAACATACTTTCATACATCATCATCACATCATACATTCAACATTACGTCATAGACGGCCCCGCCCTCGCCGCCTCGCGTTTACTCGCGGCCACACCGCGAATCGGGTGACACATTTTTTCTCTTTTTTTCTTATGCGTCAGCAGTCTGAAAGTTTTCAGCCTGCCGATGACTCGACTTGCTCTCTGGCACGCGCACTCTGACACGTCACCTTTTCTTTGTCCATACCAATAGCTTGGTAAAAGACCGCTGTATGCCTTGCCAATAATCGTTGCGGGCGAGACAGCCGTCTCCATCCCTTTTCTGCAGCGAAATATCACGAAACATTGTCATGGAATATTAACGACCTTTATTAAAGTCGTCTTCTTTTCTCCTGCATGATAGCCTATTACGGCTACATGGTAGCCGGCCCCCTGTAGTTTGTAAATCTGTTTGTCAAGCATGTCGAACATTTTGTAGATATTCTTGTTCAAAACCCGCTTGCCAGCTTCCATCATTTCAGCTCTGAACTGAAGCTCGTCCTTCTCGCGCATGGGACTGTGCCCAGCCTCACAACATCGGCTATTTTCCGACCGGGCGGTTCCACACTCGTGGCAGATTTGCTTACGCTTGGCTGGTCGGCTGCTACTGGCCATTCGTCATCGTCACAAATCTCATAAGCCTTCGTCACTAATTCTGGAATTGCCTGTGCACGCTCTGGAACTGAACTCATAATGACTTAAAAGGGAATGTTTCACCTTTCTGAAAGTTGTCAAATATACGCGGGTTGTCGTCTCAAATATGAAGTAAGTGCTGCGTAAAACGATGGTGATATTTTTTTTCCTCCCTCGAAAAGTCCTTAGCTTTATACAAATTAAGTTTTTTTTTAATTGGGAATGATGTCATTATTGAGCTATAGACCGCCGCTGATTGGCTGACGAAGTGGGATTGGCTGACAAAGTGGCTGCCAGCCAATCAGCGGCGACACTAGCCTAGACCCCATTTTGCAATTTATAAATTAAATTGCTTAAAAACGGCTAATTTTTTGGGAAAATGGCCTTAGTATTTTCGACGTTTCGATAACGGCCAAAGATAATGACTATCTCAGTTCAAAACCAATACAACGGTGAAGCATTCCCTTAAAGTGCCGCTTTACCGCTTTAAGTTTTTTACTTCAAATGTATTATCCACGCACGACTTTGCCATGCATTTACCGAGTACCAATACGTATTCGGGTGTGCGCAGCACATCCACACGCTGTGTGGATGTGCCGTAGCAATAATGTGCCATAGCAATGACCAAACAATAACCCAAATTGGCCTTCCGTCAACCATAGAGCGTTGCGAAACACGCTTGACGTCACAAAATACACGCCATACACCTACTGTTCAAAAACTGGTAAAATACACCTACTGGCCAAACCCGCTCTCAGCGAGGATGGGGCGGACAAGTTTGTCGGGCTCTGGCACGCGCCAGGTCCGCCGTCCGGATGGCATCAGCCTTGGGGAGCTGTTTCTGGCGCCGGAGGAACGGCGGCCTGTGTAGCTCGATGCAGCGACGATGCGGCGTGTTCGGAGGTTAAACAAAGGAATTTTGCTCTGCAAAAAGGTCGGGAATCCGGACGCTGGAAATTAGGTCAAACACGGCAAGCTGACGGGTTAAACAGGGTCAAGTAGGAGAGTCATAAGGATAGCTCGGTCGGAGATACTCAGCCTTCACCCTAAAACAACACGTTAAACTTGGGCTTTATATTAGCCGCAGCAAGAACGTCGTGAGCGAGGTCGAGAGAGAGAGAAAACAGAACGGAAGCAACACTGTTTTTACAGAAACAGAAAACACTAAGCGAAATAAATACCATAGAAGTGAACAGATAACATCAGAATGACTTGGTAAAAACAGACAATAATAAAATACAGATACAATAGTTTACAGGTCAATTTACGTGATACAGAAAGGCGTACAAAACAGAAATTAGATTAACATATTACGAGACGAACGAAAAATACTTGATTGGAAACAACAGCTGAACGCCGTCGGCAGCTATGGCGCGCCGTCTCCTAACTGCGGCGCAACAATCGGTGATAAGCCGCAATCAAATTATAACCGCCGTAGGCGCGGCACCACATCACTTCCCCCTCTAATAGCGGAGCGTACGTACGTCAAGATATCTGGTCAGGCGGCACGCGAAAATGCACCACACGACCCGCGCGCGTGCGCACCGTAACTGGCGGCGCACAGTCCAGCGTCCGGGGCGGCGGCTCAGAGGCCGGCACACAGGGCGGCGGCGCAGAGTCCGGCACACGGGGCGGCGTCGCAGAGTCCGGCACACGGGGCGGCGTCGCAGAGTCCGGCACGGGAGATCGCGGCACTGAGTCTGTCGCGGGAAGCCGCGCGAGGCGACGGCTGCGCCGCGGCGGCACGGGTGTGTCCGACTCGGACGTCACTAGCGTGTCCAGCGACACGGACGAGGGGACCGCGGGTGGCGCGGTACTCACCGGCGCGGGAGCTGCGAGCGGCGCCGAAAAATCAAGCGGCCGCTCAGGCAGCTCGGCGCGCGTCGGCGCAGGAGGCGCACGGGCGGCGACAGCGCCGCCCGGCGTTACCGGCGGCGATGACTGGCGCGGGAGGTACGCCGGCTTCAGGCGCTCAACGGGGACGGTGTCCGTCTTGCCAGAGGGTAGCTCCAGCTGGAACCAGCGGCCGGACCTGGAACGGACGGGCAGCGGGCCCATGTACGGCGCCTCGAGGGGACAGCGCACACGGTCCACCCGGAGCCACACATGCGTACAGGTGGAGAGGTCCGGCGGCAGGTACTGGTGAGTCACGCCGTGGTCTCGGCCATCTGACAGGGTGAGGAAGTCGGTCCGGGACATCTGCTGCGCAAGCTCTCTGACCGTCTCGGAGGTGCTGTCCGTCGGCGGCTGCCGGTCCACGCCGATGCGCGGGTGCAGCAGCAGGCTGCCGGTGACGGCGGTGAACGGCGCGAAGCCGCTCTCGTTGGCGGTGGCGCGGATACTCAGCAGCACCACGGGCAGAGCTTGTAGCCACTGCTTCCGGCGGGCAGTGATGGCCGTTTTCAGGGTCCGGTGGAGGCGCTCGACCATCCCGTTTGTCTTCGGATGGTACGCCGTGGTCCGGAGCCGGTGGAATCCGAGGATGGCGGCGAGCTGGCCGAAGACGGCCGACTCGAACTGCGTGCCGCGGTCGGTCACAACGTGCAGAGGCACGCCGAACCGGGACACCCAGGTGTTCATGAAGGCGAAGGCGACGCTGGCTGCAGTGATGTCAGCGAGGGGAGCCGCCTCGACCCAACGAGTGGCGCGGTCAACACAGGTCAGGAGGTAACGGTACGGGGATGTAAACGACTGGCCGTGGGAGGTGGTTGGAGGCAGAGGACCGACAATGTCGATGTGGACAGTCTCAAACCGGTCACTGAGAGAGCCGAAGGAAGCTGGGATGGTTCTAGTGTGACGGTTGACCTTGGCGGACTGGCAGGATTGGCACTCACGCACCCACTGGCGGATACAGCGGTCCATGCTGGGCCAGAAAAGGCGGGATTTGATGAGCTGGAGAGATGCCTTCATGCCGGGATGAGCCAGACTGTGGATTTGATGGAAAACATGGGATCGAAGTGCGGCTGGAACGAACGGTCTCGGGTTGGTAACAGTGACGTCACACAGGATGGAGGTGTCATCGGTCAGGGGAAACGCCTTCAGGCGCTCGAGGAAGGAGGCGATCTCGCTGTCCTCCCGCTGCGCTTCGGCGATGGCGTGGAGATCGGAGGCATCCACGGTGACGGCGTTCACGGCAGACCGGACAGCGGCGTCCGGCGGCGACTCGGAGGCGGTGTCCTCTGAGGGCGACTCGGTGACCGTTGGCGGCGACTCGGTGACCGCTGGCGGCCAGGAGAACGCGTGCGGCTCGGCGACGACTTGTAGCGCGGTGTCAGCTGGCGGCGTGGCGGCTGTGAGCGGCACGGTGACAGCTGACGGCGCGATGACGGTGTCCGCGGGCGGCGCGGCGGCTGTGAGCGGCACGGTGACGGCTAGCGGCGCGATGGCGGTGCCCGCGGGCGGCGCGGAGGCGGCGTCAGTTGGGCGGCTCCAGAAGTCGGCGACGACGTTGTCCACTCCGCGGACGTACTCGACCGCGGCGACGTACTCAGACACCACGCTCCAGTGGCGCTGCTGACGGTCAGACTTAGCCGTGTGCGGGCTCAGGAACGCTGTGGTGAGCGGCCGGTGATCTGTGAACAAGATCACATGACGTCCCTCGAGGAGATGCCGGAAGTGCAGGACCGCCAGGTAGGCTGCCAGCAGCTCTCGGTCGTACGTGGAGTAGCGCCGCTGCTGCTCACTCAGCTTCTTCGAGTAGAAGGCGACCGGGACTGGCTGGCCTTCGACGAGCTGATGGAGGGCGGCGCCGGCCGCCACCTGTGAGCAGTCAGTCACGAGGTGATACGTGTCACAGGTCGGCAGATGGTGACGGATGGTGCAGGCATCCTGTAGCGCTGCCTTGATGGCTGCGAAGGCGAGCAGCTCCGTCTCTGTCCACGGCGGGGTGGGGCTCTTCGGGTGTAGCCTGATCAGCTCCGTCAGCGGGTGGACGATGTCCGCGAAGCGTGGCACCATGCGGCGGTAGAAGCCCACCATGCCGAGGAAGCGGCGGAGTCCTGCAGAGTCCGGCGGAGGCGGTAGGTCCGCGATCTCCTCCATCTTGGCGTCTGGCGGTCGGAGACCCTCGGCGGAGACGGTGTGGCCCAGGAAGTCCAGCTGCTTCTGGAAGAACCTGCATTTCTCCAGGGAGATCCGGAGGCGATGACGGTGCAGGATGGAGAAGACGGTTTCCAGGTCTTGGCGGTGCTGGTCCTCGCTTGCAGAGGAGATCAGGATGTCGTCGAGGTAGACGAAGACGCAGCTGACCCGACGGAAGAGCTGATCCATGACACGCTGGAAGGTGGCACCACTGTTGCGAAGTCCCAGCGGCATGAACAGGTACTCGAAGGAGCCGAAGGGGGTTGTCACGGCGGTCTTCTCCACGTCCTGCGGCGCCATCGGGATCTGGTGGTACGCGCGGAGGAGGTAAACCTTGGAGAACACTGTCATCCCGTGGAGTCTTGTGCTGAGGCTGTGGAGGTGGGGCAGCGGGTACCGGTCTGGCTTCGTCTTGGCGTTCAGTGCTCGGCAGTCTCCTGTGGCCCTCCACTCCCCTGGCGTCTTCTTCGGGACCATGTGGAGCGGAGAGGCCCATGTAGACTCGGACGGTCGGATGACACCAGCTTCCAGCAGGGTGAAGAAGGTGTCCTTCGCGGCTTCCAGCTTGTCTGGAGGCAGACGTCTGGGGCTGGCGAACGTCGGCGGAGAGCTGCCGGTGTCGACGCTGTGGGTGGCTGGGATCGGTAAGGCATCAGGACCAGGGGCCTCTCCCGGCTGGAACGGTTCCAGGATGGAGGGGAACTGGCGCAGGAGAGCCTGGACTGGAGGTGGTTGGTCGCGACCCCGGTTGACCAGGAAAGCACCTGGACCTGGACGGTCGACTGGTACACCTGGGGAACGCAGGGAGGTCTTGGAATCTACCAGAGTCTGAGAGGCACAGTCAACGAGCAGGTGATGATACGAGAGGAAGTCATGGCCGAGCAGAGGGACTGTGACGTCAGCCACAACAAAAGACCAGGTGAAGGAGCGTCTGAGGGCGGGGATGTCGACGGAAAGGAGGACTTCACCAAAGGTCTGAAGAGGCGATCCACTGGCAGTGGTGATCTGGACGGCTGAGGGCTGGAGGACTGCTCCCAGGACGACGTCTCACGGGAGGAGGAACACTCCAGCTCCAGTGTCGACCACAAACTTGAGATGCCTGGAACCAGCTTGGGCTGCAACTTGGAGAAGTGGCAGGCCACGCGTCGCAGACGCGAGGACCTGCCCTTCTAGTTTCCCTGCTGGCGTTCGGGCGAGTTCCTCCGCGAGGAGGGCTGCATCTTGAGATGATCCTTCTTCGGCCACCTGCACCAGGGCTTACAGGTCCGAGCTTCTTCCCCGAAGTAGAGATGAGCACGGCAGACCTGAGGGCGCTGGTCTTGGTGGAATGGCTGGAGGCCACGCGGGAGCGAGGATCCGCAGAACGCTGGGGTCTGGTGAAGAGGTCCTCTTGGCTGACTGTTGCTGTGAGCACCCCTGAAGTCGTCTTGCTGGCGACGCTGCTGCTGCTGGAACTGCTGAGGCAGAAGCTGCTGCTGCTGAAACTGCTGAGGCAGAGCTGGTGCAGCCAGGCAGCTGGTCTGGAGGAGCGGCATAAGCTCGTCGGCCAGCTTCCCCAGCTGGTGGAGGGGGTCAGCTCACGCTGGGCAGCCAGGACAGCTCCCACGGTGGGTGGCAGGGACTGCAGCAGCTTGTGGCGCACAAGGTCGTCACCAACTCCCACCTTGCTTGCCAGGTCCTGCAGCTCCCTCACGTAGAGAGAGGGCCGTCCAGTGAGCTGCACCTTGGAGATGAGCTGGTCAAAGACCTCAGGCTTGCTCTTCTCGTAGAGCTCGACTACGGCTTCCTTCAGGGAGCTAAAGCTGTGGGAGGTCAGCACAGCGGCATCCAGCTTGGCGATGGTTGTGGCGGGGAGTGAGGCCAGAACATGGTAAAACTTTGTTTCATCAGATTTTACTTTAGATAGGTGAAACTGGGCCTCCATAATGGCGAACCAGCCCAGCACAGCACACTTCATGAACGCGGGTGGCTTAATAGACACATGTTGGACTGGGGCAGGCACAACCTCAAGCTCGGGGGTGCCATCGGCGTCAGTCATCGCGACAACGAGCAGGCAGGCAGGTTATAAAACAAAACAGACAAAAATGTGGCAACAAAAACACAGGATTACACGTCAGGCAGAACAATATCACGTCGGGGTCACCAGAATGTGGGTTGGGGGCGTGTTCGGAGGTTAAACAAAGGAATTTTGCTCTGCAAAAAGGTCGGGAATCCGGACGCTGGAAATTAAGTCAAACACGGCAAACTGACGGGTTAAACAGGGTCAAAAAGTAGGAGAGTCATAAGGATAGCTCGGTCGGAGATACTCAGCCTTCACCCTAAAACAACACGTTAAACTTGGGCTTTATATTAGCCGCAGCAAGAACGTCGTGAGCGAGGTCGAGAGAGAGAGAAAACAGAACGGAAGTAACACTGTTTTTACAGAAACAGAAAACACTAAGCGAAATAAATACCATAGAAGTGAACAGATAACATCAGAATGACTTGGTAAAAACAGACAATAATAAAATACAGACACAATAGTTTACAGGTCAATTTACGTGATACAGAAAGGCGTACAAAACAGAAATTAGATTAACATATTACGAGACGAACGAAAAGTACTTGATTGGAAACAACAGCTGAATGCTGTCGGCAGCTATGGCCCGCCGTCTCCTAACTGCGGCGCAACAATCGGTGATAAGCCGCAACCAAATTATAACCGCCGTAGGCGCGGCACCACAAGGGCATCGTCGATGCAGCGACTGCACAGGGCATCGTCGATGAGAAAGCCCTTATCGGTCATGACAGCATCGATGACGGGCTCCAGTTTTTCTAACGACCATTGTACGAGGTATCCTGCTTCGTATTATCTCATTACATAACGCTGAAAAAACTGTCAACCTATGCTGGATGCCACTTGCTTGCAGCATGGCGCGCCTCAGGTCAGACGGATGTCATCGCGTTAGCTCGGCCTGGATGTCGTCGGCCATGATGCAGCGGGGTTCAATTCGGCCGAGTCTACCGAAAGCACCTGCCAAAAAATGTAGATTTATTTTCTAAATAAGTTTATATTTTGTGTACTAAACTTTAAATTGTTATGCTTGGCTGACCTACAAATCGTCACGCATCAGCTGGACAGGGAACCTCAACAGGGTCCAGCTAGACAGGGTCCATTTCGTACCATCCGGTAAGATGCCGACGAGTAGCTGGAAGGCTCTGCCGACCACAGCCTCCGCCCCTGAGGTCGTGACTCACCTCGAGAGGCAGACCGCCAGCAGGGCTCCAACATATCAGCAGGAAGACACGCAGGCCCTGGCGTTCCATCCATCCGTAAGCGTCGATGAAGATCATCCGGCGTCGCGCGGCGTGTGGACGTTCCGTCAGCGTCGTCACCGCCGCGATGACGGTGTCGTCGCGTCGTCATCGCCGCGATGACGGTTTCGTCGCATCGTCACCGCCGCGGTGACGGTGTCGTCGCGTCATCACCGCCGCGATGACGGCTTCGTCGCGTCGTCACCGCCGCGATGACGGTTTCGTCGCGTCGTCACCGCCGCGATGACGATTTCGTCGCGTCGTCACCGCCGCGATGACGGTTTCGTGTTCCTCGACACCGCCGTGCGGACGCCGTCCAGCTGGTGCGGACGCCGTCCAGCTGGCGGATAGCTTGCAGAACCTCTTCGTTCGTGGAGGCAGGGTAACGGTCCCCGCAGACCCTATAGTACAGGCTGAAAACACACGGCCGTACACTGGACCGCACGCTTCTTATACTGAGAAATAAGGTATCCCCTTTTGGGTCTCAGATACCCATCGAGGGTCTCATTTTTCCTATTGAATTTAGACAACACGTTTTAAGACCCTTGGCTGGTATCATGTGAAACTTTTTCGCTGAGCCCATGCACATCTCAACGAGACCTTTTAGTGGTCTCGAAAAAGTGACTGGTCTCAACTTAACCTCAGGTTTGGTCTAATCTTAAGCTAGCCTCCGGTCTAAGCCACAATCTGGTCTCTACGGATACCGGTGGTGGGTCTCAAAACGTATTGTCTGAATATAAAATGCAGCTGAAGAAGCCAGTAAATAATCTCGTTGTAGACCTCCTAATCGCCTTACAATGGTCACAGCAACATATAAAGCCTGTAATAAATGGGAAACGGCGAGTTAAAAGCCTCTTAATGCCACAGGACATCACCTCTTTAACCTTAAAACAAAATCTAGCCATATGTGGAGAAAACTTTCTAACACCACCTTCCAACTTGTCTCATGAGCTCCAGCAAGAAACCAAGCATCACCGGAATCGTGATTATTTTGCAATTAAACACCCACGAACCAGCGAACGGCACAATCACGGCATTATACGTGGCTAACGGCCGCCGCTCAGAAGTCATGGCACTCTTGTCGCTTGGAAGGGGCCATACCGCGACGCTTTGTTCCGGCCCAAAAACGATGGTGCACATCACGGGATTACACCCGGCACAATCACGGCACTGCGCGTGGCTAACGGCCGCCGATCGGCAACTGACTGGGCGGCTGTTCGTCAGTCAAGTTGGGCGGCTGTCCGCGCCATTCATGCTGGGCGGCTGTCCTCGCCGCGGCTGCAGTCTGTCTGTCGTTGGCTGCAGTCTGTCTGTCGTTGGCTGCAGTCTGTCTGTCCTCGGCTGCAGCCTGTCTGTCCTCGGCTGCAGCCTGTCTGTCCTCGGCTGCAGCCTGTCTGTCCGCGGCTGCAGCCTGTCTGCCCACGGCTGCAGCCTGTCTGTCCTCGGCTGCAGCCTGTCTGTCCTCAGCTGCAGACTGTCTGTCTTCGGCTGCAGCCTGTCTGTCCTCGGCTGCAGCCTGTCTGTCCACGGCTGCAGCCTGTCTGTCTGTTTTCGGCTGCGGCCTGTCTGTCCTCGGCTGCCTCTAACAGCACACGGCAGTCATGGCACGCTGCTTGCCTCCTGGCCGCACTGCACCTCACAGTCCCAGGAACCGGGCCAGCTCGAGGCCCTGGTTACGGCAGGTAGTACTTTGTGATGTTATTTCACCTGAAGGCACCTCCGTTGAATGAAGTGCAGCAGCGACCCGGGCGGCTTTGCACCCTTGACGGCGATGACGGAGTGGGCAACGGCCCAGAGCAGCAAGTCATCCTCTATTCCGTCATAGTTGCCGACGATCACTCCCTCAGACGTTACATCATCATGGGTTGTGTATTCCACCAATTTGGTGCACTGAATGTAGGGGCAATGTTACGATGCCGTCTGACATTGTCAGTTGCTGATTCGTCTTCAGATGACTCGTAGGTATAACGAGAGAAGGTGCGCCTGATTCGGAGAGGGTGCGCCGGATCGCGTCCATGTGGAGCTCACTGGTAAGAATATAACGCCAGTCCGGCACCTCGATTCCCGCCCTGTCCAAGAACCTGGCCACGACGCCGATACACACACACACACACACACACACACACACACACACACACACACACACACACACACACACACACACACACACACACACACACACACACACGCACGCACGCACGCACGCACGCACGCACGCACGCACGCACGCACGCACGCACGCACGCACGCACGCACGCACGCACGCACGCACACACACACACACACACACACACACACACACACACACACACACACACACACACACACACACACACACACACACACACACACATTCTGCACACTTATACACACATCTACGAAACGTCCCTCGCACACGAAAGGTCTCTCACGACGGCTGCCGTCTTGCTATCAGTCTCAGCCATCTTGCGGCGGATGACTGACCGAAAGGTTTATTTGCTGCTCCTCTATCATCCTGTATTGCGACAAACTGCCGGTCTGTGGATCGGTTCCGAAGGACGCAGGACGTCGGTTCCCAGGCGGGCGGCACCACGTGACAGAACACACCGATGACGACGACGTTGTCACCGTAGAACCTCCCTGCCGACAAGAACGTAGGTTGTTAGATTTAATAACAATTAACGGTACAATTTAACAATGCTGGCAATGCAATAGACTACACGTCGCCATCAACACATTCATGCAAAACATTGAAATAACAAAACAAAAAACATGAAATTAGGTGACCACGGACAAAAATACTCACCACAGGGTATGTCCGACGGAGTCCGTACACAACGACGCCGACGTAGTCAATCCCGTCCATGTTGTACGTGCAATTGTACGTGAAGCTAGCGGCGGCTGATCGTGCCATCTGCCCTCAACAATGGATTCAAGAAGTCTCGTGACATCCCCTATGGGTCCCCCTCCACCCCCGCAGCCGCAACCGCGGCGGTTACCGCCGCCGCCGCTCGCAACACCGGAGACTCGGCCGCCGCCAGCTACTCCTCCGGCGGCGCCAAGTCGCCCTAAGCCTCCCTCCGCTCCCGGCCGGCCAACCAAGCGTGGGCTTCCGTGGACGGGCTCGCCCACGGAGGGAGGAAGCCCTCTCACGAAACAGAAATCTGACGCGAGCTCGGTCCCCGTTAGATCGAGCTCCGCCGACGGCAGACTGCACCAAGGTGGTAGCGTGCGTGCCCAGATCCACTTCGGGGACACAGCACGTGGTGCAGCTGATTACTTCTAAGTAATTCTAGTCAGTTTGCCGTTTTACACTCTTTGAGCATCTCAGTGCTTTTGCGCGGTTTTACTAGGTGCCCATGCCGTGACGCCTTCTACGAATTTATAACTGATTCAGCGCCTAGGGAACCAGTTCTCTTTTTGTGCCCCTGACTCCTTTTTAAACGCGCTTTAGCGAGATTTTAATCCATTCCCATGCATTTCAGATTCAGATTCAGATATATTTTCACCGAGGGTCCACATCAATGATGGCTTTTCACCTGGCACGTCAATACAGATAAAACAAGAGATGGGGCTAAGAGTCACTAAAGCAGTTAACACGGTGCAGGTAAGACACTCGGAGTCACATCAGTCACATCAGGGTCGTGCTGCCAATATTGCACGCTTCAGACTAGCACGGAAAGCTGGTGCATCCGGATCTAGCCCGTAACTGTTCAACAGTTCGACACCGCGAGTGCACAGCCTACGTCGTCCGGCCTCGGTTCGGATTCGCGGTCTGGTGATGAGGTCAGCGCGCCTGGTGTTGTGTTGGTGTAGCTCTCGAGCACGCGGCCCGATGGTGTCACAGAGACCAGCGGGATGGCCTGTGGTGATCGCACGCTGTACTGTGCATACGGTGTGGTACTCGACAAGTTCGGTGGCTCGCATCCAGCCGAGCTGCTCGATGACGTCAGAAATGTGGTCACAGCGTCGCCTCCCACTGACAACACGAGCGCAAAAGTTGACAATCTTCTGAATGCGATGCGTCTGTGTTACCCCACACGAACCATACACACTCATACAGTACCGCACCGCTGACAGAACAAGTGCCTCGACGATGATTTTCAATGTGTTTGCGGGCAAAACGTCATCATCACACAATGTTTATTAAGGAACTCATAAAACATAACATAACAGCAAAAACAAATGTAAAGAAACTTATCATGCGAATATTGTTACAAAATAATAGCAGAATGGTGCAAAAGCACGAGTGTGCTTAACTCCAGGCACCTCTCTGAAACATAAAATAAAGAGACATTCGAATCCGCCGCCGCCGCAACAGATCCCTCTTAAGCGATATAGATATATGCGCAAATAGCCGCTCAGCTCACGGGGGCGCCACCGGCCACCCCAAGCCATACCAACATCGTCAAAAGTTAATTGCTAGTGAATCTATGGGAATTGAGCAGAAATATTTGGAAATGGTGTGCCACTTCTCGACCATCCTCGCTGTCCAGATTCTCACCACGCACAAGCAAACGTAATTGACATGTAGGTGTGAGATCACTGAAATCAGCGCGAAGAATCTGCGAAACGTTTAGAAAAAGTTTGCATCTCTGGGGAAGATAATTTGGACAAAAAAGAACGTAATGGCAAACATCCTCGACAGAATGGCCACACGAACACTCAGGTGTGGGGCATCTGTTAATTTGAAACAAATGAGAGTTTAAACAAGACATTTCAGTTCTTAATCTGGTGTGGAGAATGTTCCCTGTTTTAGACCCAGCTTTGTAATAGATTGGGGGCTTAGACACCCCTAGCCGCTTAGTAATCGCTCGTTTAAAGGACATATGTGGGAGTGATCTTAGTGATTGGGGGAGCTGATTCCACTGTTTACCTGTTGATGGGAAGAATGAGCATTGGTAGGATCTGGTGCGGTTTGGTTGGATTGTATGTGAGCTGGCATTTCTCAACATCTTACCTGTGATCTGAGCACGAGCATGATTGACTTAATGTAGCTCGGTGTTTGATGTTGAAAATTGTTGAATGTGTGGTATAATGTAAGTTTGTGTAGTTGTCGTCTAGTCTTCAATTTGTCCCACCCCAGCTCTTGAAGTAGTTTGTCAGTTGATGTTCTGAATAAGGCGCCTGTCACTAATCGGCCAGCTCTATTTTGTAGTTTCTCCAGTCTGTATGTGTCATGCACTGTTATATGTCCGTCGTAGACAGTGTCGTATAAGTCAAAGTAGGGTATCGTATATGTCCTGGCTCGTGGCGTGCGTGGCTCAGTTCAATGAGAATGCCTGTACATTTCGAGGTCATGGCGTCAATATGTGCTTGGAAGCTGAGATGGCGATCAAGCTGCACTCCTAAATTCTTAACGGAACTCGCATCGCCAACAACTGTTCCGCCGAACTTGACAGTGATGGGCGGGAGGTTCCTAAGCATAGCCGGGGTGCCGAATACGAGCATCTGCCATGTTTGCATCTGCCATGTCTTTGCCATGTTTACCTTCAAGCCGTTTTGGCAAAACCATCGATAGAGAATATCGAGCGTTGCTTCCATGAGCAAAATGATGTTGGCCAGGTCATGTTCTTGCCAGTGACTAAAATCTGGGTGTCGTCTGCGAACTGTACGATGGTAACGCCGTCAGGCGCGTGCAGACTGAGGTCGTTAGCATAAAGCATAAAAAGCACACAGCTGAGGCTGCCTCCCTGATAGACGCCGATGTTGTTGTCTCGGAGCCGTGACGTGATGTTGGTACCGTCCGCGCCGCGCACGCGCACCTGCTGCGTGTGCCCCGACAGATAGTCCTTAAACCACAGAGTCTCCACACCGTAGTGTGCGAGCTTTTGCAGGAGATTTTGGTGAGGAACGACATCGAAGCATTTCGAATTGTCGAACCAGACCAAGATGGAAATTTCGCCATTGTCCATTGCGCGGAAGACGCGATCGGTTATTACGTTTAGCGCTGTTTCTGTGGAGTGGTATTTTCGATACCCGTGCTGAGCTGAGGCTAGGAGACGGTGGGAGTCTAGATAAGCCACAAGCTGCCTCTGCGCAATTCGCTCGACTATCTTCATTACGCCAGGCAAAATGGAAATAGGGCGCGTGTCAGAGGGGTTACTGGCGACTTTCCCTTTGGGAATGGGTGTGATCATGGCGTGCTTCCACTCTCTTGGCACCAGTCCGCTAGTCAAACTGGAGTTCACAATGTCCAGGAGCACATAACCAAAGCCAGCAAAGAATTTCTGAAACATAGCGATGCTCACTCCGTCTAGGCCAGTGGATGTCGATGGTTTCATGCCGAGTAAGGTTGCGTACAATGTGTCGATGTCCGTGGGTTGGACGCTAAAAGAGCCAGTTGTCACGCGAGGTAGCCTAACTGGACAGGAGCTGCTGGCGCTGGCACCCCGACGGCTGTGGCAGGTCCTACCATGACGTAATAGTCATTGAGTGCGTCAGGTGTGATGGTTGGCGCTTCTGCGTGCTGCTGCTTACGCCCGATCACTGGATGTAGCGCGCGCCACAGACTGTGCCGGCCACCTTTCCTAATCTCGTCCTGGTAGTAGGCACGACTGTCGGCACGTATAGCAGCCTTGCACAAACGGTTGATCTCCCGATACTCGTCACGTGAGGCGTGTGAGAGGGCAGCCCGCCGCCGCTGCAGCAGTTCTCGGGTGTTCGCAGACACCGGCGGCGACTCGACAGGGCGCACAGGCACGCGCCGGACAGGCGCCACTGTGTCGAGCTGACGTATGAACAGTTCTAGAAAGGCGGACCACTTGCCAGCGGGACTATCACAGAACAACACCGGTGACCAGTCAAACTCATAAAGCCGCTGATTGAAGGCAGCGGTGTCAAGTCGACCCAGGCAACGGGTCTCTATCGTGGGCCCAACAGCTGGTCTTGCGGGGCTCTGACAGTCAAGGACAACTCTGGTAAAGTCGTGTGGACCACCGTAGTGGCACGCGGTAACTCCGCACCTGCGCACTAGCTCGGGGCGATTGGTGGCGATGACGTCAAGCAGGGTGCGCGCAGGTCGGTAAGTAGGGTGTACGCTGTTGGTGATGGTTAGTCTGTACGTGTTGAACAGGTCTGGTAGAATGCGTTCTTGAGCCCAGTTACTGGCCTTTAAAAGTCAATAGTTTAAATCACCGGTGATGACTAGAGTAGCGCGAGGGAAGTTAGCAATCATATGCTGAATCTGACTCTCAAGATCGTCAAAGTCAGCCGCTCGTTGGCACTCAGTGTTGGTTGGCACACGATAAGCAGTGGAACTGTAGAGGACTTCATCCTGCAGTGGAACTGTAGAGGACTCAAGTCCAACTACCAGGACCTGCAGTCGGTTATACGCTGGCGCAATCCAGTCCTTATTTGTCTCCAGGAGACTAAGTTGGCGCCAGTCGCCACGTGCTCCATTAAGGGCTATGCCGTTCATCGCACAGACGTGCATTCTGATACAATAGCCACGGCGGCGTCTTACTAGCGGTGCACCACAGCCTACCCGCTCGACACCTCACGGTGCGGTCGGGCTTGCAGGCGGTGGCCGGTACAAGTGCGCCTGAACCAAGAACTGACAATCTGCTCCCTCTACCTGCCACCCGGCACAGCTCTGCCGGTGGCAGAATTGCGCCAGCTGCTGCAGGAGCTCCCGCCACCAGTCCTGATAGTGGGTGATTTTAATGCTCACAGTACTGCATGGGGATGCGACTATACTGGCACACGGGGCCGTCTTTTATAATATTTTATCAACGACGAGTCACTCTGTATTTTAAACACTGGCGAGCGGACACATTTTACGGTACCCTCCGGTCAAACCTCGGCACTAGATCTGAGCTTGGTAGGCCCTGAGCTGGCACATCTTTTTACCTGGTCTGTTCACGATGACCCACTGGGGAGTGACCACTTTCCAGTGTGGCTCCAGCACCAGAATGCTCCAGATCTAGGTAGCCGACCACCAAGGTGGAACTTGGTCAAGGCGGACTGGGCCGAATTTCATACCTTGCTTGAGACATCGATCTTAACCAGAGTTGAAACATCTGCATGTCAGCAGAGGATTTTACTTCCACGCTTTTAAACTCTGCTGAGAAATGCATCCCGAGGACATCGGGCCGGCCTAGGCGCATCCTGTTCCATGGTGGACTGAGGAGTGCGGGGAAGTTATCCGATCACGGAAGAGAGCTTTTAAAAAGTTTGACCGGAGGAGTACTACCGAAAATGTCATCGCTTTTAGGAAAGCGAGGGCTTTTGCCCGTCGCACCGTTAAGGAGGCAAAGGCAGTTTCTTGGCGTTCTTACGTGGGCACTTTAAACCGTTTTACACCAACCACTCAAGTCTGGACCCGTATAAAACGTATTGCTGGACGGTACAGCTCTGTTCCTCTGCCTGTTATTCAGGTAGGCGGCCAGGATATTTCCCATCCGAAAGAGGTAGCAAATGGGATTGCTAGAGCACTTAACGAGCGCAGTAAAGGAGTGAACAAGGATCCACAGTTTGTGCGACTTAGGGCTCGGTGTGAAGCATCTGATGTCGTTTTTTCTACCTCGCAACAACCGTCATATAACGAACCTTTTTCTATGTTCGAACTGAAGTCAGCAATACACGGTCTAAAAAGTACTACCGAGGGTCCAGACGGCGTTCATAACGAAATGTTACGCCACCTTCCCGTGTGTGCGTTACAGGCGCTACTCTTGATGTTTAACTCTCTATGGGCAAGAGGAGAGTTCCCGGAGGCATGGCGCGAGGCCATAGTAATTCCTATTTTAAAACCTGGCAAATCTGGATTAGACCCTCTGCACTATCGTCCCATCTCGCTCACATCTTCACTCTGTAAGCTGCTGGAGAGAATGGTCAGCAAACGACTTGGTTGGTTTTTAGAACAACAAGGTATATTTGCTAACGCCCAGTGCGGTTTTAGACGCCATCGCAGCACCGTTGATCACATTTTAACACTCGATTCCGTTATTCGCGCCGCATTTGAGAAAAACCGTCACGTGGGAGTGGTCTTTTTCGACATTGAGGCAGCCTATGATACTGCCTGGCGGCATGGCATTCTCTTAAAGCTTTTTAAGCACGGTATTAGAGGCTCCATGGGCACCTTTTAAAAAACAAATTATCCCAGAGACATTTTAGAGTCCGTGTTGGTAACCATGTATCTGACGATTTTCTTCAGATCAACGGAGTTCCTCAAGGCGGCGTTCTAAGCGTCCCGCTTTTTGGCATAATGGTGAACGACATCGGCGATGCGCTATCGCAGTCCATTGGACGGTCGCTCTTCGTCGATGATTTCGCAATATGGTCGTCTGCTTCCAGTACACGTTACATGGAAAGACAGCTTCAGCTGGCTATAGCTACCCTGGAGCGATGGAGTACAGCGAACGGTTTCCGATTTTCAACCGCAAAGACAGTTGCCGTACATTTCTGCCGCCGTCGTCGGCACTGTCCAGATATGGAGATCTTCCTCCATGGACAGCCGGTTCCAGTCCAGCCTGTAGCCAAGTTTCTAGGATTTTCGCTGGACAAAAAGTTATCATACAAGCAACATCTTAAACAACTCCGTGATAAATGTTTTAAGTCGCTGAACATTTTAAAATGTGTTGCACGCACATCGTACGGGGCCGACCGCAACACGCTTTTACTGCTCTATCGCTCCCTTGTACGCTCGAAGCTTGACTACGCATGTTTTGTGCATGACAGCGCCTGCCAGTCTAACAAAAAGCCTTTGGACACAATCCACCACACTGCCGTGCGTATAGCTACTGGAGCTTTCAGAACAACTCCGATTGAGAGCCTGCTTGTAGAGGCTAATGAGCCTCCTTTGTCCCTGCGTAGGCAGCAACTAGGTATGCGCTATGCCATCAAGTTACGACAGTTCCCGACACACCCCACGTACAGGTCCGTCTTTTCAAGCGATACACTAGCTGCATTTCGTACTAGGCCGGAGAGACGCTCTGTTCCTTTCTGTTTGCGAATTGACTCGCTTCTAGCAGATAGTGATTTACGGTCACGCCAGGTCATGCGGGTTGACCATCTTTCAACGCCACCGTGGTAACTGGCATCACCTTTAGTTGACGTGTCCCTCTCCGAGCAAAACAAAGGAGAAGTCCTTCCCGAGGTGTTCAAGTCGAGAGCTCTCGAGCATATTGCATCTTTTACTGACCACACGATCTCTTACACGGATGGCTCTAAGTTTGAGAGGGGCGTTGGCTGTGCGTTTGTTTGTGGTAACGACACTCGAGTTTTTACGTTACCAACAAACGCCTCTGTTTTTACATCAGAACTGGTGGCGATTGCCAAGGTCTTGTGTTTTATTGAAGTCAGCAGTGGGGCGTTACACCTCATTTTAACGGACTCTTTGAGCAGTCTTGTGGCGCTAAAAAAGTTGTATCCGTCCAATCCCCTTATACAGGACATCTTAATCCGTCTGACGGCTCTGGATGGCGCAGGTAAACGAGTTACGTTATGCTGGATACCTAGTCACGTCGGCATCGGGGGTAACGAGCTGGCGGATGCCGCTGCAAAGCGCGCTGCACAGAGGCCGTGCACGCGACGCTTTACTCTTCCCGCCAGAGATCTGTACCCGGCCATTGCTACATTCTTACATAGCAGCTGGCAGCGAACATGGGATCGAACGCACAGGAACAAACTAAAAGCTATTAAACCACTACTTTCGGTTTGGCAATCATCCTCACGCAAGACAAGGAGAGAAGAGGTTACACTTTGTAGACTGCGCAATGGGCATACTTACGCAACACATGGCTACTTGGTGTGTGGTAGAGATATGCCGTTGTGTCCTCGTTGTGGTTCTCCGCTGACGGTGAAACATGTCCTGCTAACTTGCCCACAGCTGGAAAACGAACGGCTGAGATTCTTTGGTCTGCGATCTTCCGGACTTACGCTTCGTATGTATGTATGTATGTATTTACTTCACGGGGCATCCACAAGTTGGCGTGGCTATTAGGCCCCGGGTCGAGTGGGGGAGTAAGATATGCAGTGAAAGAGAGCACACAGTCGCACAGCATAAATCCTAAAACCACCAACATTCACATATATCACGACACACACGGGTCACTGAGATCAGTCGTCCGTAGTAGCGGACCCGAGGTGTCGTTTCACCGCGCGCGTGAAAGCTGGCGGCCCCAGCTGCGAGATGTCAGGTGGGAGTCCGTTGTACAGGGCGGGTGCCCTGCAGGAGAACCTCCGCTTACCGGCCTCAGTTCTGGAGTGGGGGACGTGCAGCTGCTGGTCCTGCCTGGTGGATCTGGCGCGGACAGAGCTGTTTGTGCGGAAGGCGCCTGCGAGCACGTCCGGTTCGCCATTCGCCATGATTTTGTGTGCCATGCTGAGCGTGGCCGCGTCAGCGAGTTGGTGGGCAGTCAGCCAGCCTAGCCCTTCCCGCAGGTCGGACACGTGATCAAATTTGCGACGTCCGAAAATGGTGCGAGCAGCATAGTTTAAGATCTTTTGAATTTTGTCCAGGTTCTTCTGGGTGCCATTGCCGTATACAGATATGCAGTATCTGACGTGCGGGAGGACCAGCGCAGTGACCAGTGTGGTGATGATGCCATCAGGTAAGAGGTGGCGCGCATGGGAGAGGCCGGCCAAGATGCCTATGCAGCTGCGGCTGACGTGGGACACATGAGCGTCCCACGACAGTGTTTGATCAAAAGTGATGCCCAGATTTTTGACTTCCTTCACGGGTTGGAGGGCTGCGTCACGGAAGGTGACCTGAAAATGTGGCAGATTGCGCAAATTTTGGCGGCTACCGAAAGCGATGAGCTGAGTTTTTGCCGTGTTTACTTTGAGGCCGTTCGCGCGAAACCAAGAATCCAGTGTGACGAGAGTTAGCTCCAGGCGGGAGATGAGCGCTGGTAGGTCGCCCTTTTTGCCGGTGATAAGCACCTGGGTATCGTCCGCGTACTGCACCACGCCGCCTTCAGAAAGCGACGCCATGTCGTTAGCAAAGATGCTGAACAACAAAGGCCCCAGGGCCGACCCCTGAAAAACGCCCATGGTGTTAGCGAGTGGTCGAGAGGTCACGGCGCCTGATGACACACTTTGGGTGTGTCCGTGGAGGTAAGAATGGAACCATGTGGTGTCAACTCCATGCTGCTGCAATTTGTTCAGGAGTAGGTCGTGGTCGATGACGTCAAAAGCTTTACTTAGGTCGAGGAGGCAAAGTAGTGATATCTCCCCGCTATCGGTGGCGGAAAGCATGCGATCGGTGATGGACAGTAGCGCGGTTTCTGTGGAGTGATGGGGTTGGAAACCGTGCTGGGAAGGAGAGAGGAGATGATTGTCGGATAGGTAGTAGAGCTGCTTCTGCACCACCCGCTCTACCACTTTGGAGATGACAGGTATGATTGAGATTGGACGGAAGTTTGATGGGTCAGATGGGTCGCCAGACTTGTGGATCGGGTGAATGATGGAATGTTTCCAGGATTCGGGGAATTCGGCCAGGGTAAGTGAGGAGTTGACGATGTGAAGGATGACTTCACCGATAGCAGGGAGGACGGCTTCGATGACTCGGATACAGATTCCGTCCGCACCGCGTGCTGGAGAGTTACGCATTGTGGCGATGGTTCGAGTAAGTGAGACTAGGTCAATAGGGGATAAGAATAATGTGCAGGCACCGACTCGCGGAAGGCAGCAGGCAGGGGCCGGGGCCGCGCCACCAGCGGCTATTTCTGCCGCAACTCGGGGACCCACAGACACAAAAAACGCGTTCAGGTCTTCGTCAGGTACCTGTGGCTGAACCTTTTGCGCCGCCTTTTTGTCGCCTATGACGGCTCGCATGTTCCGCCAGACTGTGTGCGCGCCTTGCTCGCGTATGCGCTGGCCTATTGCTAAACGTGTGTCCCGGCGAATGGCGGACCGGACGGCTCGATTGAGTTCTCGGTACTCAGGGGACCCTCTGCCTGCCTGGCGCATGGTTGCGCGGCGCTGGGCCATGAGCGACCGAGTCTGGTCGGAGACTGGAGGCGCGGTGGGGTTGCGAATCCTGACATCCCGCAGCGGGGCGTGTGCGTCGAGAATCGGTAGAAAATTTGACATGAAGGAGCACCACTTGTCGGCAACGGTCGTAGAGATAAAAACTCCCCCCCCCCAATCAGCGGTTTGTAGGTCGCGAAGAAAGGCACCACCATCGATGCGGTTGAGACAGCGAGAGCGGGTGACGGTCGGTTTACGGCGAACACGGGGAATGTTCATGCTGACACGGATAAAGTTATGGGGGCTATAATTACAGTGAGCGGTGCGGCAGTCTAAAACAATGTCACGGCGCTGAACGATACAAACATCCAGTAGAGAGCCTGAGGCGTACGTGGAGGATGTTACCGATTGAAATAGCGAGTAATCGTGGAGAAACTCCTCTAAGCGCCTACGGCCAGGGTCGTGACCAGCCTTCAAAAGGTCACAGTTCAGGTCACCGCAAATCACCGTGGACGCGGTCGGGCACTTCGCTAAAACCTGCTGCAGCTGGCGCTCCAAGTCGTCAAAGTCCGCCTGCAGCGCCGTGACCGTGTGTCGAGGTGGGCGGTAGACACTACCGATCACGAGTTGGCGTCCTCGTTCCTGCTTGATGACGGTCCAGAGGGACTCGAGCTTGCTGTCTGGGCTCTTATCGGTGGTGAGCTTGAGCGGAGATGCCGTGATGGTGTGTTTGGTGGCCAGAGCAACTCCACCGTACCCGCGGTTGTCGGGGCGGTCAGCACGGTGGAGGGTGTAGCCTGGGATGACTAGCAGTCTGGTTGGAGTGCTGGGCCGGAGCCACGTCTCTGAGATTGCGATGGTATCGTAATCCAGACGATACAGGTCGTTGGCTAGGTCAAGGAGCTTGGGCTTCAGTGATTGGACGTTGATGGAGCCGATGCGGATGCTGTTACAGGTGTTGATGCGGGTGCCGTTGCCAGTGTTGCCGCCTCCTCTCCCCCTCCGTCCACGCGCCCCCCGGCGCTGCGGCCGTCGGCCACCGCTGCGCGGCTGCGCTCTCGGCGTGCCGTCCCGACCCGGCCGGGCCGGGCTGACGTCACCGGTAGGCGGGGCTGCGCCACTGGCGGGAGGGGTCGGGCTGCTTGAGGGAGGGGAGTCTCGTCGGTCGACTGTGACACCGAGCGGGGTGGTGACGTCACCGCCCGGGGCGGGGCAGGCGAGGGGCTGCTGACGCGGCTCAGGTTGCAGTTGAAAAAACCTCTGGTGCGGCTCAGGTTCGGCGGGCCGGCCAGGGGGGGCCGCAGCCGCCGCGAATGTGAGCTCCGGCGGCCGGGGCTCGCGGGCCGAACGCAGTGGGCCGGCAGGTCGTACCGGGCGCCTGGTGTTCGCTTCGTAGCTTGCTCGGTGACAATTCCAGATTTATTGCAGCAGATAGTCTGTTTGCATTTATTGCTGCCGCTGGCCTCTCCGTTGTATATTCAAATTGATAGCTAGTTGAAATCAGTCATGTGCGCCATGTGACCTTCGTTGTCGTTGCGCCCCTAAACCCCAATCATCAAGTCTCGTGACATCGTTTACAAGTTCTTTGACATTGGAACCTCGTATTTAGGAGAAACTCCGCCACAAGTGCTGTTCACAACGTGCTAAATCGCGTAAGCTATGTTTAGTAGGTAGCCTGTTTGGTTCCTACCGTAAGCTATTTTCAGTTCCAACCAAATAACTGGTAGGATGCAGCTCAGTAGCCAATAAATACGTCAATTTCAATCAAGTTTAATGTAATGCTGCTTAGCTTTGCTTTAAAAACTATTTCACATATGCTGAAAATAATGTCTTGTTAAATTTGACATGCATTGTATATTTTACTGTTTCTACTTATTTATCTACTATATAATATTCCAAATATACCAGACAGTTAGTCAATAGAGTTGTAAAACTCAGAGCCACGGAGCCGGCGCTGGGCCTGAAAATTATCTAGGGCCTTGGGCCTGAAAGGACTAGCCATACAGCTTGCCGGGGTTATGTAGTGCTCAAGTAGAGCAAATATGTGTATTCAGTATACAACATACGGTGCATACGCTGGACTTGGTTGCACCCAAGTAATGCCGTGCTTGTGGTGCACCGCTTGAGCTATGCCAGCGGCGGTGCCGGGCGTGGTTTTAAATATTTCCGTGTTTTTTGTTTGCAACACTATGCGCTAGTAGTCAAGTTCGACAACTGAAGTGAGATGCAAATTTGCTTTAATTTGCTTTCGTTATGGCAAGCACAATTTCCGTAATTTTGATGCAAAGGTACAGTTTTTAGTGCAGTATTCACAATCAGTCTAAAAACGTAATTGCGTTGCTTTTACTTTTGTTTCTGCATGCATGTAGCATGTTAGCTTACCTTTAGGTCGTCCAGGGAAATTTCACCTCGAAAATTGTGTGTGTTCTGCTGTTGTTTTGAAGGGCTTCTCGCAGGCAGGGGCAGATCCAGGGGGAAGGCCCCCCCCCCTCCCCCCAGGTTCTGAAACCGTGATTTCCCCTTCCCAAAAATGCTAGACGGCTGACGGTCCGCTCTACCCCCGCTCAACAACTTCTCGCTGACGGCCCGCTCTCTCCCCCCCCCCCGCTCAACAACTTTTCGTGGAAATACGCCACTGGATTTGTCCCCCCAAAACTCACGGTTGGATCCGCTCTGGTAGGCGGGCGCCAAATTAGCTGTGCCAAATTTCATGGCGCTGCGTGGAACGGTTCCGGAGACATCGACCTGAGAGACTGACGAGAGTACAACTATTGGGAATACAAATGTAATTAGAGTAGGTCCCTATGCCACAACACAGTGTGACCTACTCCAATTGCCCCACCAATTATTCTCCCGCCTCAGAAAGAGAACAAGTACTCTGAAAAAGAGTAACAATTATTTTTCTGACGGCAAAACGCACTGGGATGCTGTTATCTCCGTAACATGTTGACTCACATTTGTGACGTCAGAAGCCTATTCGGTTTTGACCAATCGACTAGCTTGATTGAGAGCTGGACCAGTATGGATAGCCGTTAGCTCCCTTGTACCCGTGACGTTTTCCATTCGCTCATAGAATAGTAGCGAGTAGTGAAATTACAACATCCTTTGTCATTGTTTGTTGGTGACGCACACGCGGCACACACGTGAGTTGTGATTATTGTGGGGTTGATCTCACGGTGGGTATTTTTTTGAGTAGCATTGAAATAATTTTAATTATATGATATGAAGGCCAGTTCGTGATTTGAAATGTTATTCGGTTGGGGAGCCAGACTGGAAAAAAAACCCACTAAAAGTGACTCATTTTACATGGACACATTTCCTGGTTATGACCGCCAGGCCCCATGTTGATGTAACGGTTTTCTGGCATTGTTCTGAATTGTCCTGAAAAAGAAAATGTGTGCTTAGGTAGGTATACATTGCTTTTCTGCATGAATGCATAGGTACTTACCAAGAATTGTCAGCACATTTTGATCTGGGGAATTTAGTTTTGTAATTTATCATTCATCATTATTCATTAGTATATCAGTATTTATTTTTGGCCTACCATCAGGTTATTTTTGTACTCTTTGTTTGCGAAGATATGTACTCCTCCACCAACAAAAAAAGTAGAATTCCCACCCTGTGACATTGTGTGTTTCGAAAGAAGGTATAAAAGACTCAGAAGTCAGAACTTATGCAAAAATCATGATTTATATAAATATTAAGTACAAATACCATGATTATCCTATAATTGTTTACATAACTGGCCATAATTTTGTCATTCACTTGAGCGGTAACAACAGCCCCGCACAGTCGCTCAAAACCACAGTCACACAAACAAGAGACTTTGGTGTCCAATGCAACATCCAAAACACAGCAACCAAGCATGTACAGACGGACCTGTTTGCTGAGCAGCTTGTGCCTCTACTTGAGGTAGATATCTCCGGGGATATCATCACCGCCGAGGAAGGCGACACAGGAGGAATGTCCACTGAACCATCTTGTAAACGACCCCGGGAGGACTCTCCCGCTCAACCACCTGTGTCGAGACCGACCTTCCCCCGGTCAGTCGAGACGAGCGATGCCTCCTCCCATCCCCCGGAGACACCAACAACCACCAAGCGCGCACGTGTCGCTTCCGATCGCGACTCGACGTCGATCTCCGTTGCGCAGGGGCGGTCTGCTGACGCCGGAATGGAGGCTATAGACGCTGACGTCCTCTCATCCGTGCCAATAGGATTCCAGGATTTAATACGGCAGCTCCCGAACAACTTTCTCGTCCTTGGCGACTTCAACTCTTACACCTTGGCGACTTCAACTCGCACCAATAGGCGTGGCAGGCACCTTGAGGAGATCATACACAGAAACAATGTATGCTTACTGAACAACGGCTCCCCAACACACATAACTATGCCGTCGGGATCAACATCGGCGATAGATCTATCCCTCAGTTCCGCAACTGTCGCCGATCGATTCCGGTGGCGAACCCACATGACACCGTGTGGTAGTGACCACTTTCCCATCTGGCTGTGCTCTGACATACCCCACCCTGGGGTGAGGACACCGCAGTGGAATCTGTGGAAGGCAGACTGGACGAGTTTTGCAGCCGACTGCAATTTAGACTTTGACTTTGCAGGTTCATCGACTGACACAATGAACGACCAGATCTGCGCTGCGATAATAGTATCGGCAACCAAGTCCATCCCAAAGACATCGCCTCTCCCGAAGCGCATCCCGGTTCCATGGTGGTCCGAGGAATGTCGCCTTGCGATCCGGGAAAGACGACGTCATTTTAGAACATTCGAACGACACCCCACAACCCAGAACCTGATACACTTCCGCAAAGCGAGAGCTTTCGCGCGAAGAACAGTCCGAGAAGCCAAGCGCATTTCCTGGACTACTTACATCAGCACAATTAATCGGTTCACCCCCCTGGGCTCTGTCTGGCGGCGCATGCATCGGATTTCTGGTCGCGGCACCCCATTGCAATCACCAATTCTCATTCTGCCAAATAGCATCACTATTTCGAACCCCTTGGAAGTAGCCAACGTCATAGGAGAGAAGTGGGCCGAACGCTGGAAGCTGGGCACCACTCACCCGACTTTCATCCGGCATAAGCGAGCGAGCGAGTTATCACCCATCGACTTTTCATGCTCGGACTCGCCGGCTTTTAATGACCTTACTTTTGACGAGCTTGAAAGGGCCATAGGACGTCTGAGGAGCACAGCTGCTGGACCTGATTTGATACCTAATGACATGCTCCAGAAGCTCAGCACACGATCACTTCACGCCTTGCTGGCGTTTTATAACCACGTCTGGACCTCTCACGAGTTCCCGGCTAAATGGAGAGAGGCAATTGTCGTGCCAATTTTAAAACAAGGCAAAGACGGAGGTGATCCTTTACATTATAGACCCATTGCACTCACCTCATGCCTATGTAAGCTTTTGGAAACCATAGTAAACCGTAGGTTGGTGTGGTACCTAGAGAGCATCGGTTTCTTCTCCAGCGCTCAGTGCGGGTTTAGGAAGAACAGATGCACCACAGATCACTTGGTATCCATGGACACGGCGGTTCGCCGGTCATTCGCGTGCAAGCAGCACACATTTGCCGTGCTATTTGACATTGAAAAGGCTTATGATACCGCATGGCGCCATGCGATTCTACGTAAGCTACGTGGCGCCGGAGTCCGAGGTCACATGGGACATTTAGTTGCAAATTTCATCAAAAAACGTACTTTTCGAGTGAGAGTGGGCACATCGTTATCCGACAGTTTTACACAGGGAAGTGGAGTTCCACAGGGGAGTGTTTTAAGTGTGACTATGTTCGGAGTTCTTATCAATGATATTTGCAACTCTCTTCCACCAACAGTCCACCGCTCGCTTTTTGTCGATGATTTCGCCATTTGGGTGTCGACGTCCACTTCCGTGTCGGCTCAGAGGCAGCTGCAGATATGCATCGACGGTCTGGCCAGGTGGAGTCTTTTAAAGGGCTTCAAGTTCTCGACGGGGAAGTCTGTTTGTCTTCACTTCTGCCGGCGTACGCGATATTGTCCGGACATTGTTCTGCGCCTCTACGGACAACGTATCCCCGTGAAGGATCAGGCGAAGTTCCTTGGGGTCACCTTTGACAGACGCTTGTCATACGTTCCCCATATCGCGCAACTGAAGGACAAATGCACACAGCGTATGAACATTCTGAAGGTAACTTCCCGCATGTCTTACGGTGCTGACAGGACCACGCTTTTACGACTGTATCATGCTCTAGTCAGATCCGTGTTAGACTACGCATCCATTGTGTACGACGGAGCGCTGAACAGCACGAAGCAATCCCTCGACAGCGTACACCATGCATGTGTGCGATTAGCCACTGGCGCTTTCCGGACCTCACGCAGAGCCAGCCTTCTTGTGGATGCAGAGGAAACTCCACTAGATCTGAGACGGAAGCGCCTCGCCCTCATTTACGTATGTAAAATCAAGCAGGACCCAGACCACCCCACGTATGACTGGATCTTCGACCATTCACTGGTCCATCTGTTCTCAACAACTCGTCAGAGCTCCTCCCGAGCCCTGTGTTCTCGCGCACACAGCTGGATGCAAAACACTGGCATTGACCTCGATAGCTTGGCCACACGACGCACCTGTCGTGTAGAGCCATGGCGCCTAACAGGGCTTTGCTGTGACCTTAGCCTCTTGCAACACCCAAAGTCGACCACTATGCCGAACGAACTGAAGCAGTGTGCGCTGGAAAAGCTTGACTCATATGGTGGGTTCCGGAGATATTTTACTGACGGATCGAAGGGCGCTGAGGGCGTGGGCTGCGCTTTCGTCAGCGGGACGACCAGTAGACGTTTTAAGCTGCCAGACGCAGCATCAGTATTTACCTCTGAACTGTACGCTATCTACCAGGTTTTAAAGCACATTCGCCGTCATAGTCACAACTTTTGTCTTATAGTTACTGACTCAGCCAGCTCAGTGATGGCACTCCGTAACCAGCTGATCTCCTCATCGCTAGTCACACAGATTTTAGAACTGCTGACCAGCATCCACTCGGATGGTGGAGAAGTGAAATTGTTATGGGTGCCTAGTCACGTGGGCGTTGAGGGCAACGAGAGAGCCGACGAAGCTGCCAAAGCTGCCTCGCGCTCCTCGCGTATTCGCTCGCTGAAGATGGAGGCCGACGATATGAAGCCAGCTATAAACCACATCGTACTCGCTGAATGGCAAGATAGGTGGCATAACGAGACAGACTGCGCTCTTAGACGCCTACGCCCGAAATCGGAAGGTGGGAGTCGAGCAGCAGGCGAAGCAGAATGGAGGAAGTGGCGCTAGCTAGACTCCGCATCGGCCACTGTTACGCTACTCACAGTTACCACCTGACCAGCTCGGAGCCGCCGGTATGCGGCTACTGCAACGCTCCACTGAGCGTGAAACACGTGTTATCTCCCAACGATATCTGCCAACAGTTGAGACTTATAAAATCACGTTTTTTCCCGAATGCATCGCTCGACGACGTGCTAGGGGACAGTGCAGAAGTCAGCATCAAACAAGTTCTCTCTTACCTACAGAAGATCCGTTTTAACATTGTGTACAACCCCCACGTCTGACTGCGCTGAAGTAGCGTAGACTGGATGGGCGCTTGATAGCCTCAACGCGCTGAAGCGCCCCCCCCCCCCCAAACCCCAATCACACACCATCACTGCTGTTCACGTGATATACACGGCGCTTAGGCCAAAAACAACCACAATTCAACTTACTTGCGGCGAGCAGGTTCTCGATCTCGCGCTGAAACACAGCAACAGCCGACTTGATGCCGAAGACGAGACGCGTCGCCTGGAACAGACCCTTGTGCGTGTTGATTGTCGGTGAACTCACGGCTCCTCTCATCAGGGTCCTAGGATTGCTTTGGAGCTTGGGTGGGGAATGGAAAATGATGGCTAAAAATAAGCATAAAGAGTGGAAAATTCAACCAAAAGCCATTGTATTTGGCTTTATCAATGTCCAATTACCCGCTCACCAGAATTAGTTATTACCTATGCCAATTTTGACCTGTCTTTTCTTGTCTTGTCCTATCATTACATCCATAAATCAGTATAGAGTTCAAATTATCCAATACATTTTAGAATAAGGAGTGGAAAATTAAGAGGAAAACTTGGGAAAAAGAGTGGGAAAATAGTATCCATGGGGTGTCGTTTTCCACCCAAATTTCCATATGCTAGGACACTGCCTCTCATCCAGCTCGAGCTGCAGGTACATTCTGAATATGAAACCTGCAAGATGTCATGTGATAGCCTTTTTGCTCACACAGGTAAAATATTAAAATAACAAAGGCCTAAGACACCCTGTTAGTCCTGACTTGGACTTCCAGATGGTTTTGTACTCGTGACGTCATCATCTCGCTATCAAGGTTGGACGCGTCTACATCATGAACCTTGCTCTTTCAAATTTGTTAAACGTTGGTAAACCAGAAACATCGACGAATGCGTTACTGCACTGCCTATTCCTACTAGTGCCTACCAGAAATGCACATTTTTTTTCTGGTTGTATTATGTTTTTGCCAATAAATGAAATGTAAACGGTCCAAAAAGTTTATTTAAGTATTTTAGAAGGACAACTTCTGTATAGTAACCTGAAATGACTCAATGAACAATATCTTCATTATTTAATGTTTGTATACCAGACAACCACGCACAACCACGTTAGTCCATTGAGTTTGTATGGAGTGGTAGCGTAGTGGTCGTCCGCACGCCGATGGACGGCGAAAACAACCACGCCGTCGGCGTAGTCACAGTAAAAGTAGATGATGTGATCCTACTAGAAGCGATTATAGCGAGTACAGAACGATATGCAGGTGTAAATATGTAATCTACCTTCTAAAATAGGAAAATGAAACATGGAATTTCGTACAAATCTCCAGTTTTCGGGATGAAAAATGGTTTGATTCCCAACTGGTGTAATATGACTGGGATAAATTTTTGGTTGTCGAAATATGCCCGTAGATGGGCTCGCTGGTCGCCGGTGGCGTCGGTAGGACGGAACGATTTTTGAACACTGTGATCTGGGAAGACGTTGGAGGACGCTGGGGAGCATATGAGGAGTTGGAGGACGCTGGGGAGCACAGCAGGCTTCAGAGGACGCTTGAAGGTGTGGGAAGCAGCTGGTTTGATCGGTCCGCGCGGCCTCCAGCCAGCCACTCCGCGATATGCCAACAGCCCGACAGGTGAACCCACTCGAAACTTCTCAACAGACGAACTGTGACATGGTTGCCACTCATTTTCATTGCAATGTCACCTGATACAATGTCAAGCGTTTTACCAGGAATGTGTTCGGAAATCGGAACTGACTGCAAGCAAATCCACACGAACTTTGCATCTCAGTTGTCGCTGTAGTTCTAGGTCCTCAATATGATCGATTCAAAATAATATGTTCAACTTGTTGCGATGTGTTATATTATATATGCATTTCAATACGTTGTTGTATAATACATGCGTTTCAATATGTTTCTGGAAAATTACTCAACGGATATCCGGAATATTTCACAGTATTGTATCATATACACCATACAGGGTCCCGCAAAAGTTTTTGCGTCTGCCTCCTATAACATATATATCGTGCCCACGCGATTTCTGCTTCAGCTACCCGCGTTCCTGGGCGCGCCTCTGCTTCCTAGAGCCTTTGCCCGCGAGTAGAGCCCTTCATGGAATGGGAATCCCCATGGAACGGGATGGAAATGGGTGGGAATGGGTCCATTTTCGGAAATGTAACGGGTTGGAAGGGGTTTGGGACAGACCATATCATTTGTTTAGCACCACAAAAAGTGAAATATGCCGAAACGGGTGGGAATGGGAGCCCCATCAATTATGAATTCGGATTGGAACGGGTTTGGGTCTGGCTGAATGGGCTGGAACGGGATGAGGGCTGAAAAAGTGTCCCATGAAAGGCTCTACCCGCGAGGCATGGGATCGCAATCCGACCTCGAGTCAGGGGCTGGCGAACTGTGGCCAGAATCACGCAAACTGTCTGCCCGGAAACACGGCCAGGAAAATGCATGTCAAGACGCTGCACTTCTGCTGCTGGACACTTCTGCGGCATTTTGGGGCCAAACCCGGTCGTTTTGGCGATTTGACGTGTGATATAGCTCGAACGTTGACTCATCGCTGAATAGCATCCATTTCCAGTCCTCGACTGTCCAGTTCTTGCGATCTTTGCAGAATTTGACGCGGTGAGCTCTTTGGGTCTCGGTTAACTTTGGCCTGACGCGCATCTTGTAGGCCTATAGTCCCCGAGGCCTCTTCCAAAATAGCGCCTCACAGTATTGTCAGAGACCAGGTAGCCCTTGAGGGTGAGTCGCTGGGCCACTTTGGTCGCTGACTGATTCCGTTTTCCGATCGCCTTCTTCAGAATAATGTTTGCCACGGTGGAGATGCTGGACGGACGCCCCGACCTAGGTCTGTCAGCAATGCTTCCAGAGGTCTGTAATTCTCGCCACCAGTACTGGATGGTGCAGAGAGATATCCCAACTTGACTGGCTACGTCGTTCTGTAACGTCCCGACTTGGAGCATGCCTATTGCTCGAATCCGCGCGCTAAGATCGAAGTTATTGACCTGCATTTTCCTGGGCGTGTTTCCGGGCAGACAGTTGGTGTGATTCTGGCCACAGTTCGCCAGCCCCTGACCTGAGGTCGTATTGCGACCCCATGCCTCGCGGGCAAAGGATCTAGGAAGCAGAGGCGCGCCCAGGAACTCGGATAGCTGAGGCAGAAATCGCTTGGGCACGATATATATATATATATATATATATATATATATATATATATATATATATATATATATATATATATATATATATATTTAGAAGGCAGACGTAAAAACTTTTGCCGGACCCTGTACTTGACTTCATCCGACCGCAGAATGGAAATTTCACATGTTTGGCTGTAACGGAGTGGTGTTTGAGAACCACTTCGCTGGTTTGAGAACCTCCTCTGTTATGCTACCGCTGAGGGTTGCCCTATTCATTTGATTGGTTCGGCCGACTGAGTATTGCGCCTGCGTGGAGTTCGACAGACCGGGCCGCCGCTGGCAGGAGGTGCCGCCGGTCACTGTAGCACCCTGTGACGGGACTCTGGATCTGACCGCCGTCCACGCCGGACCGCTTGCCGGCTGGACATCAAATACCAATAAAACTAACAACGCGAGAAGAAAGTCTGTCTGAGAGAGTGAGAGAGTGAGGGGTGAGAGTGAAGTGATTCGGCCTAGAGAGAGAGATACTATCTATCACGAGCCACGAACTATATTTAGTAGCGACGGCGGGAAAGCATTACAAGTTGATACGCGTGACCCGGATACATCGTTACAAATTGGTGCCGTTCTCCCCGGATATCGTCGGGCAGAATTCTTCAGACTTCTACACGACTACTTCTTCTGTTCTTCTGGACTTCTTAGATTTCTGGCGACTACCTCTACACGTCTTCAAGTATTAAAGGACGTCTAACAGTGAGCCAAATCTTTTTTTTATCCTTAAAACAATCTCGCTTTCCCCGCAGGGGCATCGGCTTCGGCCGGTGTAAGGGGAGTAGCGCCCCCTCGGGTCCCAGCTAACCCCCCCCCCCTCCCTCCATCCCCCTCACACTCACCCCCCGGCCCAGTCCCAGTCCATTTTTGCCACCCCCGTAACAAGTCCCGAGAACCCCTCCCCCTCCCCACTCAGTTTACTGGGTGTCCCCGTTGAAGCCTCCTCCCTTTGCGGCGTTTGACGGTCGGGTGCTAGTCGTCCGACCTGAACAGGCTTCTTGCGTATATCATGGATATTGTCCTAGCATTAACTATGATGTGACAGGGGACGCCTGGCTTTTTACATTGGCAAGGCTTTTCTGCGACTAGGCGCGTCGACCCGTACCCTGGGATGAAGGGGTCTTGGAGGCTGAGCCACCTGCCGCGCGGGCTAGTCGTGGTAGCGTGGCAACACTCCTCTTTGGCCTGGATTTCCGGAAGGGCGGGGACACTCAGTGAGGCGCCGCACTGAGAAGCTTTCGCGTCGGGGCTGCTGCCGGGGGTCGAGGCTTGGCTGTCTCGCTGCCGCAGGGCGGGTGCATGCACTTGTCTGGCGGCTGCGGGGTGGCTTTGCCGCTGCACCGGGTGGCGTCCCGGCTTAAGGCGTCAAGGGAGGAAGCGGCGTCTAAACGGCGGGGGTGGTGAGTCTCTCTCTCCCCTCTGGGAGGGCGTCGTCGAGCCCCGTACAGCCCAGTCCCCAGCCCTCGGCCTTGTAGCGGCGCCGTGGTGGAGCGTCGGCGGGGACTGGGCAGAGACCAATCACTCACCATGGATACCTCAAACCCAAACCTACGAACCACGGCTTCTGCCGCCCCTCGCCCATCGGCTTCGGCCGATGGACGAACCATCCCGTCTGGTGGTGAAAACCGCCCTTCGGTGAATGACTCTCGCTCCACTGAGGTGGAGCGGAACGGACGACGTGTTGCGCAGGAGAGCGCTGAGAAGGCGCCCTCCCCCACTCCTCGGGTTCTGGTGTTCTCCTCTGAGCAGAGGAGGCTCAGCTCACTTTCCCCTTTCCAGAGGAAGGATGGCTGTGATCGGTTCGGAAAGGTGATCCGCTGCGACAAGTTGCGAGACGGCGCAATCGAGGTTGAGTTTGTTAACGTGGCTGACGCGGCAAAAGCTCTGTCGGCTACAAGCTTTGTATGCACGGTGAGGGATGGAGGCATCAGACGGGAAGTCACAACTCCGATGATAGTGGCCCCGCATAGGACCAAAAACTCGACGAAGGGCATCGTGAACTGTTATGATCTGCGGGATGTTAGTGACGAGGAGATCGTAGAGGGTCTCACCAGGTTTGGCGTAACCGAGACAAGGAGGATTTTATCCAGGAGAGGAGGAAACATGATTCCGACAGACAACATAGTTTTAACATTCAACAGCACCGACCTTCCGTCGGAAGTGGTAGTGGGGTATGTTCGCGTGAAGGTGCGTGCCTTCATCCCCAACCCGATGCGGTGCTTTCGTTGCCAGCGTTTTGGTCACACCAAAACGCACTGTAAAAACCGACCGACGTGTGCAAGGTGTGCCTCTACGGAGCACACGGACGAGAACTGTGAGGCTACAACATTCAAATGCGTGAACTGCCCCGAGGAACAGAAACCTCACACTTCCTATGATAGGACCTGTCCAATGTACGCCAAGGAAAGAGAGATAAATAGCATAAAGACCAACAGGAACATCTCGTTCAGAGAGGCTCGTGATGTATACGACGAGTCCCACCCAAGGACGTCATATGCCCAGATGGCGAGAGCTCCTCCATCTGTTCCTCTCTCGCCCAAAGCTATGCTCGAACAGATGAGCGCAGCGCAGCTGGTTCTGGTGCTAAAGTCCTTCGGTCTTTCTGTCGTTGCTACCGGGGCAGCGGCGGCTCATGCGGAGGCCTCGGCGGCTCCTGCGGAGGCCTCGTCGGCCCCTGCGGGGGCCTCGGCCGTCCCCTCTCCTTACCCCACCTCCACTCCTGGAGGACAGGGTGCCCTGGCTGCCCCGGTTGCGGCGCCCGCTGCTGCGGCGGTGAGTGCCAACACTGGGGATGGAGGCGAGGGCTGGACCCTCGTCCAACATCGGCGCTCGAGCGAGCGACGGTCTCCCTCTCGTACCGAGCCTGCGTCACCCAGGCACTCTTCTGGTTCGGCGACGGCGACTCCCAGCCGCCCTCCTGCTGTAAAGGAGACTGCGGTCATGGCGGCTTTGCGCCGCAACCAGGAGGAAAAGCGGGCGCGCGATGTCAGGCGTGCTCGCCTCGTCGAGAAAGCCCGCGAGGCCAAGCGTTCTCCGGAAGCCGTGGGGGTCGGTGAGTCGACTCCATCGGGGGCTGTGGGCCCGTCGCCTGGTGGGTCGGCAGGACCGTCCCCTTCCTCTGTGCGTTCTGCGGAGGGCCCGTCTCCGATGGGTCCCCCGCCACCACTACCACCGCAGCTGCCGCGTGCCCCTCCACCGCCGCGGCCCGCGGGGTCCCCGAGTGGAGAGCGGCCACCGGTGACCCCGTTGCCGGCGTCAGGGGCGCGACCGACGCCGGTGTCCCCGCCTTCTTCGACGGGGCGGGCGGCGGCAGCTGCCGCGCCGGAGCGTCCCGGCAAGCGTGTTCTGCCCTGGAAGGGTTCGCCAACGGAGGGTGGCAGCCCCCGTACCCGCCAGCGTTTTCAGCCGGGCTCGACCGGAGGACGGTCCAGCTCGGCTGATGGCAGGTCGCGGCTGGGTCACGGCCGAATCCAGTTCGGGGACAGCTCCTTCCCGGGTGCGGCGGAATATTTTTAGTCATTTGCACTATGTGCCTCTTTAAGCCCCAATCATCATCATTTCTAAGTTCTTTTGAACTTTTTGCTGCCCTTTTGGGTGTTTTGCCGTCCTGTTGGACTCTCTACCAGGCGCGTTTCCCTCGGTGCCGGTTTCCTTTTACTTTCTTAGTGGTTTTACGTCATGTGAACTGGCTTTTAGTATGCGCCTTTGCCTGCTCCTTCTTTAAACGTGCTTTTGCGCACTTTTAATCCATTCCCATGCATTTTATTCTTCAGTGGAACTGTAGAGGTCTGAGATCCAATTTTCAAGACCTGCAGACAGTCATCCGCAGGCGGAATCCACTGGCCATCTGTCTCCAGGAGACGAAAATGGCACCCGATATGCAGTGCACGGTGAAGGGCTATGCTGTCTTCCGAAAAGACATACCAGTGACAACAGTTGCACATGGTGGAGTTCTGCTGGCGATTCACCATAGTGTGCCTGCGCGACAGCTCGCGCTGTGTTCCACGCTGCAGGCAGTGGCCGCTCGTATTAATCTCTACCGTCGAGAGGTAACCCTATGTTCGGTGTACCTCCCCCCTGGCATCGACCTTCCTCTGCAGGAACTTAGACGATTAGTCGCTGAGCTGCCGCCACCGATCTTACTGCTGGGCGATTTTAACGCCCATAATACTGCATGGGGTTGTAATGCCACGAACACTCGTGGCCGCCTTTTAGAGCATTTTATTAACGACGAGGTTCTGTGTATTTTAAACACGGGAACACGGACCCATTTTACAGTGCCCTCCGGTCAGACCTCTGCATTGGAGTTGAGCTTGGTGAGCCCCCAGCTAGCTCATCTTTTTACCTGGTCCGTGCACGATGACCCACTGGGAAGTGACCACCTCCCGGTTTGGCTCCAGCACCAGGCTGGCCCAGTTTTAGGCAGCCGACCACAGAGGTGGAACGTTCACAAGGCAGACTGGGCAGAATTCCAAGTGTCAATGGAGACACTGATTTTAACCAGAGCCGATAACTCTCCCATGTCAGCAGAGGATTTTACCTCCTTGCTTTTAAACTCCGCCGACGGGTGTATTCCAAGGACATCAGGTCAGCCCCGTCGCGCTCCAGTTCCTTGGTGGACTAAGGATTGCGGAGAAGCAATCCGGGCTCGAAAGAGAGCTTTTAGGAGTTTCGACCGAAGGAGCACTACAGATAATCTTATCGCTTTTAAGAAAGCGAGGGCTTTTGCCCGGCGCACCATAAAGGAGGCAAAGGCGGTTTCATGGCGCACTTATGTAAATTCTTTAAACCGTTTTACTCCAACATCCCAAGTGTGGACACGCATCAAGCGCATTGCTGGCCGGCACAGCCCTGTCCCGCTGCCGATCCTTAGAGTGAACGACTCGGATATCATTCATCCAGTAGAGGTCGCCGACGTGATAGGCCGAGCACTCTCTGAGCGATGTCGGGGCGGGCACACGGAACGGCAGTCCGCACAACGGTGGGCCCGACAAGAACCAGGTGCTGTGGACTTCTCCACTACCCAGCACAGTGTTTACAACGAGCCTTTTACCTTGGCCGAACTGACCTCCGCCATACATTCACTGCGAAGTGTGGCGGAGGGTCCTGACTCCATCCACAACGACATGCTTCGGCATCTCCCTGCAGCTGCCCATGAGGTGCTGCTAGCGACGTTCAACTTGCTGTGGGAGACGGGCGCTTTCCCTGTTGCTTGGCGAGAAGCCACCGTAATACCCATTTTAAAACCTGGTAAGTCGGGTCTTGACCCTCTCCACTATCGGCCCATCTCACTTACTTCATCCCTGTGTAAGCTGATGGAAAAGATGGTGAACGCACGTCTTAGTTGGTTTTTAGAACATAACAGCGTTTTTACAAACGCTCAGTGTGGGTTTAGGAAAAATCGTAGCGCGGTTGACCACATTTTAACCTTAGACACGGAAGCGCGTGCGTGTTTTAACGAAAAGAAGCACCTTGGAGCAATATTTTTTGATATAGAGGCAGCCTATGACACTGTATTGCGTCATGTCCTTCTTAGAAAACTGTATAATTATGGCATTCGAGGTCGTATGGGCCGCTTTATACAACACTTTGTATCTCGCCGCCACTTTCGAGTCCGTGTGGGAAATCATCTTTCCACCAGTTTTGCACAGGAGAACGGAGTTCCTCAGGGAGGGGTACTTAGTGTGGCGTTGTTTGCTGTCATGATTAATGGCATAGGAGACAAGCTCCCGGTGGCGGTCGGGCGATCTCTTTTCGTAGATGACTTCGCGATATGGTACTCTGCTTCCAGCGCTTGTTTAGTGTCTCGACAGCTGCAGCTAGCTGTCACACGCCTGGAGAGGTGGAGTACGGAGAACAGCCTTCGCTTCTCAACAACAAAAACTGTAGCTGTGCACTTTTGTCGCCGCCGTTGCCCTGACCCCAACCTAGGGATTCGACTGTACAGTCAGCCGATTCCAACACAGCCGGTAGCGAGGTTTCTGGGCATATTTTTTGACAGAAAGCTGACTTATAAGGACCTTTTTAAAGTGCTTCGGGAGAGATGTTTTAAAGCCCTGAACATTTTAAGATGCGTCTCGCGGACTTCATGTGGTGCAGATCGTAGTACGCTTTTACTGCTTTATCGGTCGATAATTCGCTCCAAACTGGACTATGCGTGTTTTATATACGACAGTGCAAGCGAGACAAATAAGCGAGCACTGGATACAATACACCATACATCACTGCGTGTCGTTACAGGCGCTTTTCGCACCTCGCCAGCAACCAGACTCCTGGCGGAGACGCACGAAGCCCCGACATACATCACTGCGTGTCGTTACAGGCGCTTTTCGCACCTCGCCAGCAACCAGCCTCCTGGCGGAGACGCACGAAGCCCCTCTTTCTCTCCGCAGGCAGATGCTCGGCATGAGATATGCATTGAAGCTCCGCCAGTTTCCCATGCATCCTACGTACCCCTATGTTTTCTCTAGAGGCATTCTCTCGTTTTTCGAAGGCACGCCACAGCGATCGGTACCCTTCTGCTCACGGATGCAGGATCTGTTTGCGAGAAGCGGCTTGTCCTTGCGTGACGTGATACGTGTAGATATCCCGCCCTCGCCGCCATGGACGTGTATCCGTCCTCAAGGCGACGTATCACTGTCCGAACTTAAAAAGGCAGATGTACACCCGTCTGAGTCCAGGTCTAGGGCCATGGAGCACTTGGCTTCTTGCGAAGGTCGCACTTTTACATACACGGACGGATCCAAGACATCCGAAGGTGTAGGCTGCGCATTTGTTTGCGGCCACGATACTCGCTCTTTCTCGCTTCCATGTCATTCTTCAGTCTACACGTCAGAACTAGTCGCAATAACCAAAGCTTTATGCTTTATTGAAGTGAGCGATGAGGCTTTACACCTCATTTTAGCAGACTCCTTAAGTAGCCTTCTGGCCTTTAGATCGCTCCATCCAAGCAGTCCCCTTATACAGGACATTTTAGCACGACTTACGTCCTTAGACCGGGCAGGGAAATCGGTGAAGTTCTGTTGAGTACCCAGTCACGTGGGCATTGCAGGGAACGAGCTTGCTGACGCTGCAGCGAAACGAGCAGCATCGGCACCCTGCACGAGGCGCCTCCTGCTTCCAGCACAAGATTTTTACCCAGCTGCTGGTGCTTTTTTTACAAGACCAGTGACAGCGTACGTGGGACACACAAGCGAGCAATAAGCTCAGACCGGTCAAACCGGTTCTTAGACAGTGGCCATCAAGTTCACGGAGAAACAGGCGCGAGGAGGTTACACTGTGCAGACTGCGGATTGGCCACACGTACGCTACACACGGGTACTTGCTTTGTGGCAGTGACAGGCCCATGTGTCCTAGATGCAACGAGCCTCTCACTGTGGCGCATGTCTTGCTCGCCTGCCCACGGTATGCTAGAAAGCGTTCAAGGCATCTCGGCCAGGTCATGCCAACCGTGACGCTGTGTCATCTTCTTGATGATGATTCCCAATGGATCCAGTCCGGCGGTCTCTTTTCCTTCGTCCGTAGCATTGACTTCCCTGTGATATTTTCGCATCAGTAAGTAGTTAACTGTTATGGGCGCAAATTGACCATGCAGTCGTCGCGCCCTTAAGCCCCAACAAACAAACAATAAAGATAACGGAAGACTGTTTACGCCATTGTGTTTATCTCGTCAAGGCGCTTCGAATGATATACTTGGTGACCTTGTTAGGTAAACTTCAAAATTTTACATCAGGTCTCGTGACCTTGACCTGAGGTCAAGACCCAAGTAGGTCATGTTCCGTATAGGGAGACGTGTCTCGATGAGACAAACACATTGCTGTCTGTTTTACTTCTCTATCTTCATTATGTCGGGAGTTATTGACACACAAGTGATAGTGACCACAGATGACCTCAAATGACCCCATAGGAGTCACTGAATAAAACTTACACTTGGATCATCAAGAATATCCTATAATAACATGATCCAGAAGTAATTGGACTAATATCCTGCATAATCTTGAAATAAGAAGCATTTAAATATTTCCCCATTAACTTATCATGGGAGGTGACGAAATTGACCTGACCTTAGGTCACCAATATCAAAATTCCGAGATATACGAATTGTAAGTACTTATGCCCTGATGACACCCTGTAAGTTTCATACTGATCGGTCAGAAACTCTGGCTTTGGCACAACTGCAAACATTTTTGGAGGTGGGGCACTTGACCTGGTCTGGTGACCTGACCTGAGATGACCCGATGTTATTTTTTTTCTTCAACGAATGCGCAATTGATGTCCTAACAGGTGTGCCAAAACCCGGCGGCGCTGCGCGCTGCCGTTTTTTCGCTATCTGCGAAAAACCGGGGGGCGGAAATCAACCCCCTGCAGTGCGCGGGTTAAGTCCATCTGTGATTTCTTCTAACTTAGAATGAGTCTTTTCATCTGATAAACAGTTAAAGGGTATGTTTCATCTTTCTGAAAGTTGTCAAATATACGCTGGTTGTAGTTGAAAATGTGAAGTAAGTGCTGCTGAAAACGATCGTTATATTTTTTATCTCGAAAAGTCACTTAACTTTCTACAAATTATGTTCTTAAATTTGGGATGATGACATCATTATTGAGCTATAGAGAGCTATAGATAAAACCTTAAGCTGCAAACATATGGCACAATCGTTTCCAGACAATTCTGGCGATTTAAATACAAACATTGTGTAACTCTGTCTTCTCCCACACAACACCATGACGAGAACGAGGCTTTGCGATAGCTCAATATTTATTTTAAAAATAAATCCATAACTGAGACTTCAAACAACGTGAAGAACTTCAACTTGGACCGCAATCTATTCCGTTGGCTGTTGTTTACATCGTACTCGTCAAGGCTCAAGAAATACAGGTCACACTTCCAGGACCAACAATCTTGAAGTGGCTGCCAGCCAATCAGCGCCGGGACTAGCCTAGACCCATTTTGCAAATTATAAATTAAATTGCTTAAAGGGAAATAATGACCTTTTCCACAAAAATGGAGTTAGCACTTGAAATCGCCAGACGAGACCAAACTATATTGTAAATTCATCAGATTTTGCATGAAAACTTTCCTACCGAAAGATATTTCAAGTTAAAGTTGATAAGCGTTCCACACTTTTAACGACCGGTACTTGCAAGTACTTTTGGTCCTCATCAAACTGCGGGCTTTTCCCGTATTGTTTTTTTACGCAATGGAGTGGAAAATATATTGTGCATTCTGCTTGTTGTGATTATATGCCTGGCGATCTTCTAAAACTAACAGCGATTGGAAAAAGTGGCAATAAAATATGAAGCTCATCGATGCACATCAACGGCGGCATAGTTAGTGGTTGCTGAGACAGGACGTTCCAGTAGCAACTGCTGTATTTGACCTTCCCGCGGTACAACGACATGTTTGGTGAAACACTAGTTCCACTGGCCACCCACAGATGGCCTCATCTGTCACACTCCCCACGTTAAGTTTCTTCGTAACGCTTTCGACTGGGATCGATCACTAAACGCGCTGGCGGGCCACAGACACGTCGGGGGCGAGAGCTGCTCCCCGCCGGCTCCTGGTAGTCTTGGCCCTCGCTGTCGGTGCCGCTGTCCTCGCCGTCCGAAACAGACTCGGAGTTCCTCCCAGTAGACGGCGTCGTCTCCGTGCGGGAGTCTCGCCGGAGGGCCTCGTCGGCGATAGCTGCGGGACGTACAAGGTCGTTGCAATGGCGGACTTTAACGTCGGCTCTTCTCCTCCCCGTACCACGAAGTCGGGACACGCGGTACGTCCACCCGCCTCGCAGTACCTCGACCACTTTATGTATCGGAGAGAGAACTGGCGACATCTTTCCACCCTTCCGGCTACGCTCTGCAGGAGTCAGACGTAACCTAACCAGATCACCGACTTCAAACGGCTGTCCCCTGGCCCGGGCGACGCTACGCTGCACACGTACCTTTTGGACATTATGCACACTTACTTGCGCCTCGCGGTGCAATTCATCGAGCAGACGTCGTCGTTCAATCACCTCACAGCTGGACCCGTCGGCAGCCTGGACCGGTACCGGTCCGCCGACAGACTCGCAGCCGACAGACTCGGGGCGACGGGCCGGTCTGGCGAACAGCAGCTCGAACGGAGAGAACTCGGTGGCAGAGTTGACTGATGTGTTGTGGCTGAACTGCAACTGATAGATTTTGTCTGGCCATACTCGCAAATCATTGCAGCACACACAGCGCAAGTTCGCGATCAGCTGGTTCTGACGCTCCACCTGCCCCTGACTCTGTGCGTGCAGTGGTGCGCCCATGAGGTGACGCACCCCAATTCGGCGACACATAGCCCGGAACGTCTCTGCTGCGAAATGTGGACCCCTGTCAGACGTGATCACCAGCGGTACATCGAACGTACAGATCCAGCGATCGTGGACGAGTCTGGCCGCCGTCTCGGCTGTGTTGTTCTCCGCCGGCAGCAGCATCAGGTAGCGGCTGAAGACGTCCTGCACCTGCAGAACGTAGCGGAACGGATGACAGTCTGTCTGAGGAAACGGACCCACAAAATCAACCTGCAGTTGTGCGAGCGGTCTGTTTGGAATGTCAGTGTGTTGCAATGGAGCACGTCCTGGCTTTTTTGGTAGTTTGTTTTGACCACACATTTCGCAACCGCTGACATATGTGTACACGTCCTGCTTCATGTTAGGCCACCAGAAGTTATCCCGTGCCCTCTTCCATGTTCTATCTCGCCCCATGTGACCACTGAGCGGCGCATCGTGAATCAGACGCAATGCTTCAGCCCTCATGTTACGGGGGATTACTGGCAGCAATTTGCGTCCACCATTGAACATGTAGCACAGCATGCCGTCCCGTCCAATTGTCAAATGACGTCGAAGCAGGCAGCGGCGCTCACTGGAAACCGTCACCTGGTCGGCTTTTCTGTGGTACTGTACTTCTTTTCGTGCTGCGACAACGCATGATGGAAAAATCCGACGGGTTTCAGGTGCTGACCGTCTTTGTTGGCCAGCATCGCGCCAGAGCCGACATCGCTCGCGTCAGTTACCAGGGTGAACGGCTTGCCGAAATCTGGTAAGTACAGCGCCACCGCGTCAGACACCTGCTGCTTCAGCTTGTGGAACGCCACCTTCATCTCCTCGGTCCAGTGCAGCTTCTGTCGGCCATCCCTGTCAAGAGCGTCATACAAGGACCGGGCTGTGGCGGCGACTCCCGGGATCCATCTCTGGACATACGCAAATGAACCCAGTGCTCGGCGCAGTTCATGCACATCTCGGGGAGGAGTCAGGCTTCTGAGCTGCTGAACCCGGGCCTCACTCATGCTGATCCGCCCGTTCCTGATGACTGTGCCCAGGTATTCCACCGTCTTCGTACCAAACTGACATTTTTGAGGTGACAGGGCTAGGTCGCCTCGCGAACTTTCCCAAGGACGGAACGCAATCGTCTCTGATGCTGTTCCCAAGTCTCTCCCCAGACTAACACATCATCTAAGTAGCAGAGAGCCTCAGTGAAGTTGGACTCTCCTAAAACGGCGGACATCATCCTCTGAAAGGAAAATCCTGCCCCATGCAAACCGAAAGGCGTCCGTTCCGCCCACTCATACTGTCCCCACAGAACTACAAAGGCTGTTACCTCACTGTCGGACGGATTTAGAGGCAACTGATGATAACCCCACTTCGCGTCCAGAACTGAAAAGAATTTGGCATTACCGAGTCTGTCCAACAGATCCTCCATCAGCGGTATCGGGTGCAGGGTTGATGCAGCCGACCTCGCGTTCACTCGGCGATAGTCAATGGCCAGGCGAAGACGTCCGTCTTTGCGCCTCGCACACACCACGGGCGCGGCCCACGGGATGTGTGACTGTCTGATGACGCCCATGGCCTCCAGCTGCTGCATCTCTTTCCGCACCTCGTCCTCCAGGCGTGGGGACAGGCGCCTGGGACGGGATGCGACTGGACGGGTGCCGGGGACGACATTAATCCTGTGTTCGACGTTGACGCGCACGATCGGCAGCTCACCACCTGTGTAAAAAACGTCACTGAATTCCGAGACCAGATGATTCATGTCAACCCGTTGGGCCTCCGACAGATCTGAACCAACGTTGATTTTCATTTCATTTTGCGTTTCGTTTGGCCCCCGATTCCATACACCCTCCAGCGTAAACTCTGCACTTGCGCTTGCTACTACTTCACCTCTTCTCAGAACTTCGTCATTTGAGCTGACATTGGCCACCTTCACCCACACTGTGTCATCATCTGTCGGCCGTATCACACAAGAGGCAGCACAGACTGGCGACTCTTCGCCCCCTACCGGCTCCAGCAGGTACTCCTCACCTGGCTTCAGCTCACCGCGCCCGACGGGAACGAGCGCCTCGGTTGCCGGCGGCATCGTGATGTCGCGTCGGAGCTTGAGGTCGAACCGCCGACTCGCGCCCCGAGGCTGGGACGCGCTGAACAGCTCGAGTTCCACGCCCCTCTCCTCCAGCAGCAGCCGGCGTGTCTGAAGGTTCAGCTTGATGCTGCCAAGACGAGACCAAAAATCAATGCCCAGTATGGCTGGAACGACAAGCCCGCGTACAACAACAAACCGCTGACCTTGGACAGTGATGCCACCTATTCTTACGGTGCGCCATACCTCACCTAGCACTGGAATGCTTTCGCTGCTCACGCCCCGACCACGCACACTTGATGGGCGAATTGCCAACCGCTCTCGAGCAGTCAGCTCTTCGTCTGCAATTAGTGACCAATCAGCACCCGTATCTACCATTGCACGGCCAGAAACTCCCTCACTCCATTCGACAGACACATATGGCGCAGTAGTGAGCATGCGAGACACATTCTCTCGAACCGACTGGCTGGGCATGTCAGAAAACGTCGCATTACAACTTGCAAAAACAAATCGAACCTCTGGTATTTGTCGGGACCAGCATCGCACATCTGATGTACCCGGCTCACTCGGTCCCACCCCGGGTTTTGCGCCTGGGGGACGGCTCAGTAAAAATCCTGCTCACCTTGCTGCTCGTTGAAAACGGCGGGTGCAACTGCACTTTCCCGACGCGGCGACCACGCTGGGTTCTCCGCGAGACGCCTACGGCATCGGTACCAGCCTCTCTGATGAGGAACGTTGCAATAATAGCACCTTCCAACGGAGCCAACGGACCGACCACCCCTCACTGCCGTGGCACGCGGCCCGTACTGCCGAGCCGGCAACTGACCTGACCTAGCCGCGGGCGATCGGACCGGCTGACCCGGCGCCGACCCCAGCTGACCCTGCCCTCGCTGCCAGCGAGGGGGAAGGGGCGACCGGGGGCGGGGCCGCGGCCGCGGCCGTCTGGAACTGAGCGGCAGCGCAAGTCCCGCCGACCAGGTGACGGTTTCCAGTGAGCGCCGCTGCCTGCTTCGACGTCCTTGCAGTCTCTGCAATCTTGAGAATATCGTCATACTCCTTGGCGTTGTGCTCATCCTTCATCCAGCGTTCACGGATTAGTCTTTCCCGTACATCCCGATCAATTAATCCGTCCAAAAATCGCCAAACAACACGCTTCCGCCTGACATCAGCTGACTCGCTTGCAAATGCATCTCCAGCCAGCCGTTGCAGCCTAGTGAGAAAATCAGCATGACTCTCCTCCTGACCCTGTCGAGCCTCCTCAAACCTGATGATTCTCACCTCAATGGCTTCGGTTGTGACATACCGACGTTCCAGACGATCCAAAATCTCCTCGTCGTTTTGCACCCATTTGGAATCCTGGGCCGCCTCCTCGCGGACGAATTCGGCCGGGGCTCCGATGAGACACAGGCGCAGTTCCACACTTCGGTACGTCGCCTCCTGCCACACTGCCACTCCGCGCGCGATATTCGCCTGCTTCACCAAAAGAAAATGATCTTTGAAACTTCTCCATGCTGTCGGAGATACGTCCTCACCAAAGAACTTGTTCACCCCGCAGGGGCATCGGCTTCGGCCGGTGTAAGGGGAGTAGCGCCCCCTCGGGTCCCAGCTAACCCCACTCCCTACATCCCCCTCACACTCACCCCCCGGCCCAGTCCCATCCCATTTTTGCAACCCCCGTAACAAGTCCTGCACCCCCCCTCCCCACTCCGTTTCCTGGGCGTCCCCGCTGAAACCTCCGTCCTCTGCGGCGTTTGACGGTCGGGTGCTAGTCGCCCGACCCGAACAGGTTTCTTACGTCGATTATGGCAATTTACTATGATGTGACAGGAGACGCCTGGCTTTTTACATTGGCAAGGCTTTTCTGCGACTAGGCGCGTCGACCCGTACCCTGGGATGAAGGGGTCCTGGAGGCTGAGCCACCTGCCGCGCGGGCTAGTCGTGGTAGCGTGGCAACACTCCTCTTTGGCCTGGATTTCCGGAAGGGCGGGGACACTCAGTGAGGCGCCGCACTGAGAAGCTTTCGCGTCGGGGCTGCTGCCGGGGGTCGTGGCTTGGCTGTCTCGCTGCCGCAGGGCGGGTGCATGCACTTGTCTGGCGGCTGCGGGGTGGCTTTGCCGCTGCACCGGGTGGCGTCCCGGCTCAAGGCGTCAAGGGAGGAAGCGGCGTCTAAACGGCGGGGGTGGTGAGTCTCTCTCTCCCCTCTGGGAGGGCGTCGTCGAGCCCCGTACAGCCCAGTCCCCAGCCCTCGGCCTTGTAGCGGCGCCGTGGTGGAGCGTCGGCGGGGACTGGGCAGAGACCAATCACTTACCATGGATACCTCAAACCCAAACCTACGAACCACGGCTTCTGCCACCCCTCGCCCATCGGCTTCGGCCGATGGACGAACCATCCCGTCTGGTGGTGAAAACCGCCCTTCGGTGAATGACTCTCGCTCCACTGAGGTGGAGCGGAACGGACGACGTGTTGCGCAGGAGAGCGCTGAGAAGGCGCCCTCCCCCACTCCTCGGGTTCTGGTGTTCTCCTCTGAGCAGAGGAGGCTCAGCTCACTTTCCCCTTTCCAGAGGAAGGACGGCTGTGATCGGTTCGGAAAGGTGATCCGCTGCGACAAGTTGCGAGACGGCGCAATCGAGGTTGAGTTTGTTAACGTGGCTGACGCGGCAAAAGCCTGTCGGCTACAAGCTTTGTATGCACGGTGAGGGATGGAGGCATCAGACGGGAAGTCACAACTCCGATGACAGTGGCCCCGCATAGGACCAAGAACTCGACGAAGGGCATCGTGAACTGTTATGATCTGCGGGATGTTATAGACGAGGAGATCGTAGAGGGTCTCACCAGGTTTGGCGTAACCGAGGCAAGGAGGATTTTATCCAGGAGAGGAGGAAACATGATTCCGACAGACAACATAGTTTTAACATTCAACAGCACCGACCTTCCGTCGGAAGTGGTAGTGGGGTATGTTCGCGTGAAGGTGCGTGCCTTCATCCCCAACCCGATGCGGTGCTTTCGTTGCCAGCGTTTTGGTCACACCAAAACGCACTGTAAAAACCGACCGACGTGTGCAAGGTGTGCCTCTACGGAGCACACGGACGAGAACTGTGAGGCTACAACATTCAAATGCGTGAACTGCCCCGAGGTACAGAAACCTCACACTTCCTATGATAGGACCTGTCCAATGTACGCCAAGGAAAGAGAGATAAATAGCATAAAGACCAACAGGAACATCTCGTTCAGAGAGGCTCGTGATGTATACGACGAGTCCCACCCAAGGACGTCATATGCCCAGATGGCGAGAGCTCCTCCATCTGTTCCTCTCTCGCCCAAAGCTATGCTCGAACAGATGAGCGCAGCGCAGCTGGTTCTGCTGCTAAAGTCCTTCGGTCTTTCTGTCGTTGCTACCGGGGCAGCGGCGGCTCATGCGGAGGCCTCGGCGGCTCCTGCGGAGGCCTCGTCGGCCCCTGCGGGGGCCTCTGCCGTCCCCTCTCCTAACCCCACCTCCACTCCTGGAGGACAGGGTGCCCTGGCTGCCCCGGTTGCGGCGCCCGCTGCTGCGGCGGTGAGTGCCAACACTGGGGATGGAGGCGAGGGCTGGACCCTCGTCCAACATCGGCGCTCGAGCGAGCGACGGTCTCCCTCTCGTACCGAGCCTGCGTCACCCAGGCACTCTTCTGGTTCGGCGACGGCGACTCCCAGCCGCCCTCCTGCTGTAAAGGAGACTGCGGTCATGGCGGCTTTGCGCCGCAACCAGGAGGAAAAGCGGGCGCGCGATGTCAGGCGTGCTCGCCTCGTCGAGAAAGCCCGCGAGGCCAAGCGTTCTCCGGAAGCCGTGGGGGTCGGTGAGTCGACTCCATCGGGAGCTGTGGGCCCGTCGCCTGGTGGGTCGGCAGGACCGTCCCCTTCCTCTGTGCGTTCTGCGGAGGGCCCGTCTCCGATGGGTCCCCCGCCACCACTACCACCGCAGCTGCCGCGTGCCCCTCCACCGCCGCGGCCCGCGGGGTCCCCGAGTGGAGAGCGGCCACCGGTGACCCCGTTGCCGGCGTCGGGGGCGCGACCGACGCCGGTGTCCCCGCCTTCTTCGCCGGGGCGGGCGGCGGCAGCTGCCGCGCCGGAGCGTCCCGGCAAGCGTGTTCTGCCCTGGAAGGGTTCGCCAACGGAGGGTGGCAGCCCCCGTACCCGCCAGCGTTTTCAGCCGGGCTCGACCGGAGGACGGTCCAGCTCGGCTGATGGCAGGTCGCGGCTGGGTCACGACCGAATCCAGTTCGGGGACAGCTCCTTCCCGGGTGCGGCGGAATATTTTTAGTCATTTGCACTATGTGCCTCTTTAAGCCCCAATCATCATCATTTCTAAGTTCTTTTGAACTTTTTACTGCCCTTTTGGGTGTTTTGCCGTCCTGTTGGACTCTACCAGGCGCGTTTGCCTCGGTGCCGGTGTCCTTTTACTTTCTTAGTGGTTTTACGTCATGTGAACTGGCTTTTAGTATGCGCCTTTGCCTGCTCCTTCTTTAAACGTGCTTTTGCGCACTTTTAATCCATTCCCATGCATTTTATTCTTCAGTGGAACTGTAGAGGTCTGAGATCCAATTTTCAAGACCTGCAGACAGTCATCCGCAGGCGGAATCCACTGGCCATCTGTCTCCAGGAGACGAAAATGGCACCCGATATGCAGTGCACGGTGAAGGGCTATGCTGTCTTCCGAAAAGACATACCAGTGACAACAGTTGCACATGGTGGAGTTCTGCTGGCGATTCACCATAGTGTGCCTGCGCGACAGCTCGCGCTGCGTTCCACGCTGCAGGCAGTGGCCGCTCGTATTAATCTCTACCGTCGAGAGGTAACCCTATGTTCGGTGTACCTCCCCCCTGGCATCGACCTTCCTCTGCAGGAACTTAGACGATTAGTCGCTGAGCTGCCGCCACCGATCTTACTGCTGGGCGATTTTAACGCCCATAATACTGCATGGGGTTGTAATGTCACGAACACTCGTGGCCGCCTTTTAGAGCATTTTATTAACGACGAGGTTCTGTGTATTTTAAACACGGGAACACGGACCCATTTTACAGTGCCCTCCGGTCAGACCTCTGCATTGGACTTGAGCTTGGTGAGCCCCCAGCTAGCTCATCTTTTTACCTGGTCTGTGCACGATGACCCACTGGGAAGTGACCACCTCCCGGTTTGGCTCCAGCACCAGGATGGCCCAGTTTTAGGCAGCCGACCACAGAGGTGGAACGTACACAAGGCAGACTGGGCAGAATTCCAAGTGTCAATGGAGACACTGATTTTAACCAGAGCCGATAACTCTCCCATGTCAGCAGAGGATTTTACCTCCTTGCTTTTAAACTCCGCCGACGGGTGCATTCCAAGGACATCAGGTCAGCCCCGTCGCGCTCCAGTTCCTTGGTGGACTAAGGAATGCGGAGAAGCAATCCGGGCTCGAAAGAGAGCTTTTAGGAGGTTTGACCGAAGGAGCACTACAGATAATCTTATCGCTTTTAAGAAAGCGAGGGCTTTTGCCCGGCGCACTATAAAGGAGGCAAAGGCGGTTTCATGGCGCACTTATGTTAATTCTTTAAACCGTTTTACTCCAACGTCCCAAGTGTGGACACGCATCAAGCGCATTGCTGGCCGGCACAGCCCTGTCCCGCTGCCGATCCTTAGAGTGAACGACTCGGATATCATTCATCCAGTAGAGGTCGCCGACGTGATAGGCCGAGCACTCTCTGAGCGATGTCGGGGCGGGCACACGGAGGGGCAGTCCGCACGACGGTGGGGTCGACAAGAACCAGGTGCTGTGGACTTCTCCACTACCCAGCACAGTGTGTACAACGAGCCTTTTACCTTGGCCGAACTGACCTCCGCCATACATTCACTGCGAAGTGTGGCGGAGGGTCCTGACTCCATCCACAACGACATGCTTCGGCATCTCCCTGCAGCTGCCCATGAGGCGCTGCTAGCGACGTTCAACTCGCTGTGGGAGACGGGCGCTTTCCCTGTTGCTTGGCGAGAAGCCACCGTAATACCCATTTTAAAACCTGGTAAGTCGGGTCTTGACCCTCTCCACTATCGGCCCATTTCACTTACTTCATCCCTGTGTAAGCTGATGGAAAGGATGGTGAACGCACGTCTTAGTTGGTTTTTAGAACATAACAGCGTTTTTACAAACGCTCAGTGTGGGTTCAGAAAAAATCGTAGCGCGGTTGACCACATTTTAACCTTAGACACGGAAGCGCGTGCCTGTTTTAACGAAAAGAAGCACCTTGGAGCAATATTTTTTGATATAGAGGCAGCCTATGACACCGTATTGCGTCATGTCCTTCTTAGAAAACTGTATAATTATGGCATTCGAGGTCGTATGGGCCGCTTTATACAACACTTTGTATCTCGCCGCCACTTTCGAGTCCGTGTGGGAAATCATCTTTCCAACAGTTTTGCACAGGAGAACGGAGTTCCTCAGGGAGGGGTACTTAGTGTGGCGTTGTTTGCTGTCATGATTAATGACATAGGAGACAAGCTCCCGGTGGCGGTCGGCCGATCTCTTTTCGTAGACGACTTCGCGATATGGTATTCTGCTTCCAGCGCTCGTTTAGTGTCTCGACAGCTGCAGCTAGCTGTCACACGCCTGGAGAGGTGGAGTACGGAGAACAGCCTTCGCTTCTCAACAACAAAAACTGTTGCTGTGCACTTTTGTCCCCGATGTTGCCCTGACCCCAACCTAGGGATTCGACTTTACAGTCAGCCGATTCCAACACAGCCAGTAGCGAGGTTTCTGGGCATATTTTTTGACAGAAAGCTGACGTATAAGGAACATTTTAAAGTGCTTCGGGAGAGATGTTTTAAAGCCCTGAACATTTTAAGATGCGTCTCGCGGACATCATATGGTGCAGATCGTAGCACGCTTTTGCTGCTTTATCGGTCGATAATTCGCTCCAAACTGGACTATGCGTGTTTTATATACGACAGTGCAAGCGAGTCAAATAAGCGAGCACTGGATACAATACACCATACATCACTGCGTGTCGTTACAGGCGCTTTTCGCACCTCGCCAGCAACCAGCCTCCTGGCGGAGACGCACGAAGCTCCTCTCTCTCTCCGCAGGCAGATGCTCGGCATGAGATATGCATTGAAGCTCCGCCAGTTTCCCATGCATCCTACGTACCCCTATGTTTTCTCGAGAGGCATTCTCTCGTTTTTCGAAGGCACGCCGCAGCGATCGGTACCCTTCTGCTCACGGATGCAGGATCTGTTTGCGAGAAGCGGCTGCTTGTCCTTGCGAGACGTGATACGCGTAGATATCCCGCCCTCGCCGCCATGGACGTGTATCCGTCCTCAAATCGATATATCACTGTCCGAACTTAAAAAGGGAGATGTCCACCCGTCTGAGTCCAGGTCTCGGGCCATGGAGCACTTGGCTTCTTGCGAGGGTCGCACTTTTACATACACGGACGGATCCAAGACATCCGAAGGTGTAGGCTGCGCATTTGTTTGCGGCCACGATACTCGCTCTTTCTCGCTTCCATTTCATTCCTCAGTCTACACGTTAGAACTAGTCGCAATAACCAAAGCTTTATGCTTTATTGAAGTGAGCGATGAGGCTCTACACCTCATTTTAACAGACTCTTTAAGTAGCCTTCTGGCCTTTAGATCGCTCCATCCAAGCAGTCCCCTTATACAGGACATTTTATCACGACTTACGTCCTTAGACCGGGCAGGGAAATCGGTGAAGTTCTGTTGGGTACCCAGTCACGTGGGCATTGCAGGGAACGAGCTTGCTGACGCTGCGGCGAAACGAGCAGCATCGGCACCCTGCACGAGGCGCCTCCTGCTTCCAGCACAAGATTTTTACCCAGCTGCTGGTGCTTTTTTACAAGACCAGTGGCAGCGTACGTGGGACACACAAGCGAGCAACAAGCTCAGACCGGTCAAACCCGTGCTTAGACAGTGGCCATCAAGTTCACGGAGAAACAGGCGCGAGGAGGTTACTCTGTGCAGACTGCGGATTGGCCACACGTACGCTACACACGGGTACTTGCTTTGTGGCAGTGACAGGCCCATGTGTCCTAGATGCAACGAGCCTCTCACTGTGGCGCATGTCTTGCTCGCCTGCCCACGGTATGCTAGAAAGCGTTCAAGGTATCTCGGCCAGGTCATGCCAACCGTGACGCTGTGTCATCTTCTTGATGATGATTCCCAATGGATCCAGTCCGGCGGTCTCTTTTCCTTCGTCCGTAGCATTGACTTCCCTGTGATATTTTCGCATCAGTAAGTAGTTAACGTTATGGGCGCAAATTGACCATGCAGTCGTCGCGCCCTTAAGCCCCAACAAACAAACAACAACAAGAACTTGTTCAGCGCCACGGCGCGATGCCCCTCACTACGCGTGGACATAATCGCCGCCGTCACCAGTGAGACAGGACGTTCCAGTAGCAACTGCTGTATTTGACCTTCCCGCGGTACAACGACATGTTTGGTGAAACACTAGTTCCACTGGCCACCCACAGATGGCCTCATCTGTCACATTGCGACCCTCAATTTGTGAAAATCGATTCATTTGTTTTCAACATTAGGAGTATTGTATAATTTGTCTGTGGCTGTATATAACACTATGCTTTATATTATCATGACAAATAATAATTTTCCCCCCCAAAAAAAACTAACAAACAATAACACAAAACTGGCAATTAAATTGGAAGCTCATCGATGCACATCGACGGCGACCTATTTAGCGTCGGCGATTTGTTTACAAAGTCATTGTCATGCTTCTCGGCGCACTTAACCATTGTGGCGATTTGTTCCTGATTAGTATACCCAAGTCTCGTAGCAAGCTTTGTTAATGACGTCACTGGTGCCATTCTTGTGTAGCATTGTAAAATATATCTGATTTTGAGTTGAAAGCTAATTAAAGACATTCAAATTATTGTTTTAAGTTTGAATTTTCTTGTTAATCATTATTAAAGGTATGTTATCACTGTATTTCATAGTAGTTGACACTTCAGAAACTTGTGACGTAATAATATTGTATCCAATATGCATTTCCCTCACCTTTTGCTATTGTGGCGCAGTGCCGAATGCTTTGTGAATACTAGCTTGCCTGGGATTCAATTAATTCCGCCCTTATTTTATTCGAGTTGGTATAGTTTGCATGTTGTTGTTATTCATGACTTATACTGATAGTCAGTCATGCATCACTGATGCTTCACGGATTGCTTCACGGATCAGAGCGCTGCTCGAACGCACGCTAGTAGCGCTATCGTTCTCCATGGCAACCAGGCGTGAGCCAATGAAAAGCCAGAACGTATTCCCTTTCTGGCTTTTGATTGGCTGACGCCTGGTTGTCATGGAGAACGAAAGCGCTACTAGCGCTACTAGCGTGTGTCCGAGCAGCGCTCAGTTTGATCGGAAACGTCACAGAGCCTCCAAAAATGCCGCACTCGATGTAAACAATGGTAGGGAAGGACGAATTTGTCAATGACCTTCATGAAGTACACAAGGTACTTGTTTTGTATTTTTTCCAAGTTTACTACTTTGATTTTGGGAATAATTTTATTTAATTCTTAAATTTAAATAAAATAATTTTAAAACCATAACGGTAGCCTAAGAAATTGTCGCTAACAAAATCAAAAGGTCATTATTTCCCTTTAAAAACGGATAAGTTTGGGAGAAAGGTACCTTTATCATTTAGACATTTCAATAACGCCAAAGATAATGGCTATCTCAGTTCAAAACCAATACAAAGGTGAAACATTCCCTTTCAATACAATCAAATGGTGCGTGCTGTTGATGCATTAGGCCTTCTCTGTCTTGTCCAGCCATATGTGACTCTTGTTTTCACGTTTTTGTCACTCAAATATTGTGTCTGTTTATGTACAATACTTGAACCCACGAGCGTTGTTACTAGAGGATGTATTATTTTATTTTATTTTCTTGTTGTCATTCACTGCTGTTTTCTTCCAGATGACCCACCGGACTCGAAAGCTGATTTCAAAATATTAAGGGAGATCAAAGATGAACCAAACGACCCGACGACTAGTTCCTCTTCAACTACATCATCAGGTAGCCGTCCGTTGATTCTACCAGTTCGAATGAAAAGGCTTAACAAAATAAGCGACACGTGCAATGATGGATTTTCTAGTAAAAAATCCGACGAGAGGCGGGTAGAAGAATATTGCCATGTGAAAAATAGTTAAAATGGACTTCAGAGCTTGGAGGCACTCACATCCTCACATTCTTGGACGTTGCTCACTGGACCCCTTGATCAAGATTTTCTAATTTGACGCTTAATTGGGACGTAATTTGGATAATATTGACTGCTTCTAGAATCAGTTCAACTACAATTGAATAAAAAAGCATCCAGTCGGCTCTATCAAACGTTGTGTATTTTCTAGTACAACGACTGACTCAAGCTGTGTCAAGTCTGTTTTGAGGGAAATTTGACTCAAATGCGCCGAGTGCAGCAATTGCAGCATATCCGTGGGTAGAACTCTGTTTTAAGAGTTGTTGCACTTTTCTATTAACCCGCGCGGCGCTGGAGTCTCCAGCCGAACGCGCAGCGCGGTAGAGGGGGGGAGGAGGGGTTAATTGTACCACCCTCGTATCTTCCGAACTAATGACCGCAGCGAGACGCCCAAGGCGGCAATGGAAAGCTCTCAGTGAGAAGAATTTAACGCATATCCGAAATTATTAAAGTAAGGTCACATGTCAGGTCAAGTCAGGTCAAATGTTAAAATTGAGGTATTTGGGTTTTTGGGCCATATTTTCCATCCTAAGCCCTAGATTATGACTATTATCTCACAAAGTGCTCTCAAATGTAGAAGTCATCTCTCGCATAAGCAAAAGTGAAATTGTAAGCACGACAATTGCATATTTATTCATATATATATATATATATATATATATATATATATATATATATATATATATATATATATATATATATATATATATATATATATATATATATATATATATATATATATATATATATATATATATATATATATATATATATATATATATATATATATATATATATATATATATATATATATATATATATATATATATATATATATATATATATATATATATATATATATATATATATATATATATATATATATATATATATATATATATATATATATATATATATATATATATATATATATAATATATATATATATATATACATGCCTGCCTGCCTGCCTGCCTGCCTGCCTGCCTGCCTGCCTGCCTGCCTGCCTGCCTGCCTGCCTGCCTGCCTGCCTGCCTGCCTGCCTGCCTGCCTGCCTGCCTGCCTGCCTGCCTGCCTGCCTGCCTGCCTGCCTGCCTGCCTGCCTGCCTGCCTGCCTGCCTGCCTGCCTGCCTGCCTGCCTGCCTGCCTGCCTGCCTGCCTGCCTGCCTGCCTGCCTGCCTGCCTGCCTGCCTGCCTGCCTGCCTGCCTGCCTGCCTGCCTGCCTGCCTGCCTGCCTGCCTGCCTGCCTGCCTGCCTGCCTGCCTGCCTGCCTGCCTGCCTGCCTGCCTGCCTGCCTGCCTGCCTGCCTGCCTGCCTGCCTGCCTGCCTGCCTGCCTGCCTGCCTGCCTGCCTGCCTGCCTGCCTGCCTGCCTGCCTGCCTGCCTGCCTGCCTGCCTGCCTGCCTGCCTGCCTGCCTGCCTGCCTGCCTGCCTGCCTGCCTGCCTGCCTGCCTGCCTGCCTGCCTGCCTGCCTGCCTGCCTGCCTGCCTGCCTGCCTGCCTGCCTGCCTGCCTGCCTGCCTGCCTGCCTGCCTGCCTGCCTGCCTGCCTGCCTGCCTGCCTGCCTGCCTGCCTGCCTGCCTGCCTGCCTGCCTGCCTGCCTGCCTGCCTGCCTGCCTGCCTGCCTGCCTGCCTGCCTGCCTGCCTGCCTGCCTGCCTGCCTGCCTGCCTGCCTGCCTGCCTGCCTGCCTGCCTGCCTGCCTGCCTGCCTGCCTGCCTGCCTGCCTGTCTGCCTGCCTGCCTGCCTGCCTGCCTGCCTGCCTGCCTGCCTGCCTGCCTGCCTGCCTGCCTGCCTGCCTGCTTGCCTGCCTGCCTGCCTGCCTGCCTGCCTGCCTGCCTGCCTGCCTGCCTGCCTGCCTGCCTGCCTGCCTGCCTGCCTGCCTGCCTGCCTGCCTGCCTACCTACCTACCTACCTACCTACCTACCCGCAGGGGCATCGGCTTCGGCCGGTGTAAGGGGAGTAGCGCCCCCTCGGGTCCCAGCCTCCCTCCATCCCCCTCACACTCACCCCCCGGCCCAGTCCCAGTCCATTTTTGCAACCCCCGTAACAAGTCCCGAACCTCTCCCCTTCCCCACTCAGTTTACTGGGTGTCCCCGTTGAAGCCTCCTCCCTTTGCGGCGTTTGACGGTCGGGTGCTAGTCGCCCGACCTGAACAGGCTTCTTGCGTCTATCATGGATATTGTCCTAGCATTAACTATGATGTGACAGGGGACGCCTGGCTTTTTACATTGGCAAGGCTTTTCTGCGACTGGGCGCGTCGACCCGTACCCTGGGATGAAGGGGTCCTGGAGGCTGAGCCACCTGCCGCGCGGGCTAGTCGTGGTAGCGTGGCAACACTCCTCTTTGGCCTGGATTTCCGGAAGGGCGGGGACACTCAGTGAGGCGCTGCACTGAGAAGCTTTCGCGTCGGGGCTGCTGCCGCGGGTCGTGGCTTGGCTGTCTCGCTGCCGCAGGGCGGGTGCATGCACTTGTCTGGCGGCTGCGGGGTGGCTTTGCCGCTGCACCGGGTGGCGTCCCGGCTTAAGGCGTCAAGGGAGGAGGCGGCGTCTAAACGGCGGGGGTGGTGAGTCTCTCTCTCCCCTCTGGGAGGGCGTCGTCGAGCCCCGTACAGCCCAGTCCCCAGCCCTCGGCCTTGTAGCGGCGCCGTGGCGGAGCGTCGGCTGGGACTGGACAGAGACCAATGCAATTCTCCATGGATACCAATCTCGAACCCACCCTGCTCTCTTCGGACCACACGGACCACCTACCTCCCGCTCGAACCAGACCAGATACAGTTTCTCGATTTTTGTTGATCAGCTTCGGAGAGGGTGCACAGTCAGACACGCTCAACCCTTTTCATCTCCACAGAGCCATCTCCCGGTTTGGAGAAGCTACACGGGTAGTGAAACGGTCAGACGGGAAGGTGGAAGTGGCGATGAAGACTTCTGAGAGCGCACGGAAGTTGCTCAGCGCGGATACCGTTTCTATCCAAAAATAAAGAATGGTACCAGAACGATTCCGATCACAGCCCGCCCCCACCCGACCAAGGGTTTTGCAACGGGTGTGATAACGGTGCCGGACCTGGGTGACGTGGAGGAGGAGGAGATCCTGGAGGAGCTACGGGACCAAGGGGTCCAGAAAGTCCGCCGATTTCAGCGCAGAGAGAACGGCAACGCTGTCAACTCAGACACGTTAGTCCTGTCTTTCTCCCAGGAGGAACTCCCAGAGAGAGTCCGCATCGCCTGGCGATCCGTCCGCGTGCGACAATACGTACCCAACCCGGTCCGATGCTACAAATGCCAAGCATACGGGCACATGGCCAGTTCCTGTAAGGGTAAGGAACGCTGTGCCCGATGTTCGGTACTCGGCCACAACTCATCCAAGTGCGAGGCCCCAAAGCCAAAGTGTACCTGTGGAGGCGAACACGAAGTGTGGTCGCGGGAGTGCCCCAGACTCGAGGCGGAAAAAAAGAAAGTAAAAGACAGTGTCACTGGCAGCGCAAAGAGGGCAGCTGCGCCGCCACACTCGGGCAACCCTATTCCGTCTGCCGGACACCAGTCGCAGACTGTTCCGACAACTACCCCGTACCGAAACGTCCTCACGGGAGAGCAGCGCCAGCCACCAGAGACCCCTGTTCCATGCCCGCCGCCGGTGACCATTACACCAGAAACAAGGATGAAGGACTGCATGGAGCTATCTTTGCAGCAGTTCTTTGCTCTCCTGAGCGGTTACAACAGCCCCGCACAGTCGCTCAAAACCACAGTCACACAAACAAGAGACTTTGGTGTCCAATGCAACATCCAAAACACAGCAACCAAGCATGTACAGACGGACCTGTTTGCTGAGCAGCTTGTTCCTCTACTTGAGGTAGATATCTCCGGGGATATCATCACCGCCGAGGAAGGCGACACAGGAGGAATGTCCACTGAACCATCTTGTAAACGGCCCCGGGAGGACTCTCCCGCTCAACCACCTGTGTCGAGACCGACCCTCCCCCGGTCAGTCGAGACGAGCGATGCCTCCTCCCATCCCCCGGAGACACCAACAACCACCAAGCGCGCACGTGTCGCTTCCGATCGCGACTCGACGTCGATCTCCGTTGCGCAGGGGCGGTCTGCTGACGCCGGAATGGAGGCTATAGACGCTGACGTCCTCTCATCCGTGCCAATACACGGATCAGGAGCCACGGGAGAAGTAGCCAGATCGACGCTCCAGATCCACATAGGACCTCCGGACAGACCAGTCACGCCGACGGCGGGAAACCACCAGGAAAGCCCTGTCACCACACCGTCTAGCCAAGACCGTGGCAGACAGCGGATAAGCTGGTCAGGGGATAGCTCATCCCTGATGCGTCCACCCGCGCTGCCCCCACCGCCAACGCCCACCAGTGGACGATTCGGCTCAGTGTCCCCTCTGGGTTTCTTTTCCCCAGTTCAGTCGCCGTCGGAACTGTCGAGGCTAGGTGACGCAGCCGTTCGCTCGCGCTCCGCGCAGAGATCTGGTCGGTGGCCTGAAAGCTCTGCCTCCAGAGAGAGAATCCCTGGGAGGCGCTCCTCTTACAGCAACAGCAATGACAATGTATAAGTCTAGTCAAGTTTTAACCTTTTATCTCTCCCTCTTAGCTATGACTTCCGTATTGCAGTGGAACTTGCGTGGCTTCAGAGCCAACCACGCCGATCTCCAGGCATTGGCAGCGGCCAAGACGCCAGCTGTGATAGCCTTGCAGGAGACGAAGCTCAGAGCTGAAAACTCATGCAACCTGCACCACTACAAATCGTATCGATACGATCTCCCTTCTGCCACGATAGCACACGGAGGTACCGCACTTATGGTCCATTATAGCGTCCCCTCGCACTCTTACCGTCTGCGCACCGACCTCCAGGCTTCTGCAGCGACAGTGGACTTCAAACGCTTCAAGGTCACAATAGTTTCACTTTACATCCCTCCCGGTGGAAGCCTGCCTGCGGATTCACTCCAGGATTTAATACGGCAGCTCCCGAACAACTTTCTCGTCCTTGGCGACTACAACTCTTACAGCACCGTATGGGGCTGCTCTCGCACCAATAGGCGTGGCAGGCACCTTGAGGAAATCATACACAGAAACAATGTATGCTTACTGAACAACGGCTCCCCAACACACATAACTATGCCGTCGGGATCAACATCGGCGATAGATCTATCCCTCAGTTCCGCAACTGTCGCCGATCGATTCCGGTGGCGAACCCACATGACACCGTGTGGTAGTGACCACTTTCCCATCTGGCTGTGCTCTGACATACCCCACCCTGGGGTGAGGACACCGCAGTGGAATCTGTGGAAGGCAGACTGGACGAGTTTTGCAGCCGACTGCAATTTAGACTTTGACTTTGCAGGTTCATCGACTGACACAATGAACGACCAGATCTGCGCTGCGATAATAGTATCGGCAACCAAGTCCATCCCAAAGACATCGCCTCTCCCGAAGCGCATCCCGGTTCCATGGTGGTCCGAGGAATGTCGCCTTGCGATCCGGGAAAGACGACGTCATTTTAGAACATTCGAACGACACCCCACAACCCAGAACCTGATACACTTCCGCAAAGCGAGAGCTTTCGCGCGAAGAACAGTCCGAGAAGCCAAGCGCATTTCCTGGACTACTTACATCAGCACAATTAATCGGTTCACCCCCCTGGGCTCTGTCTGGCGGCGCATGCATCGGATTTCTGGTCGCGGCACCCCATTACAATCACCAATTCTCATTCTGCCGAATAGCATCACTATTTCCAACCCCTTGGAAGTAGCCAACGTCATAGGAGAGAAGTGGGCCGAACGCTGGAAGCTGGGCACCACTCACCCGACTTTCATCCGGCATAAGCGAGCGAGCGAGTTATCACCCATCGACTTTTCATGCTCGGACTCGCCGGCTTTTAATGACCTTCTTACTTTTGACGAGCTTGAAAGGGCCATAGGACGTCTGAGGAGCACAGCTGCTGGACCTGATTTGATACCTAATGACATGCTCCAGAAGCTCAGCACACGATCACTTCACGCCTTGCTGGCGTTTTATAACCACGTCTGGACCTCTCACGAGTTCCCGGCTAAATGGAGAGAGGCAATTGTCGTGCCAATTTTAAAACAAGGCAAAGACGGAGGTGATCCTTTACATTATAGACCCATTGCACTCACCTCATGCCTATGTAAGCTTTTAGAAACCATAGTAAACCGTAGGTTGGTGTGGTACCTAGAGAGCATCGGTTTCTTCTCCAGCGCTCAGTGCGGGTTTAGGAAGAACAGATGCACCACATATCACTTGGTATCCATGGACACGGCGGTTCGCCGGTCATTCGCGTGCAAGCAGCACACATTTGCCGTGCTATTTGACATTGAAAAGGCTTATGATACCGCATGGCGCCATGCGATTCTACGTAAGCCACGTGGCGCCGGAGTCCGAGGTCACATGGGACATTTAGTTGCAAATTTCATCAAAGAACGTACTTTTCGAGTGAGAGTGGGCACATCGTTATCCGACAGTTTTACACAGAGAAGTGGAGTTCCACAGGGGTGTTTTAAGTGTGACTATGTTCGGAGTTCTTATCAATGATATTTGCAACTCTCTTCCACCAACAGTCCACCGCTCGCTTTTTGTCGATGATTTCGCCATTTGGGTGTCGACGTCCACTTCCGTGTCGGCTCAGAGGCAGCTGCAGATATGCATCGACGGTCTGGCCAGGTGGAGTCTTTTAAATGGCTTCAAGTTCTCGACGGGGAAGTCTGTTTGTCTTCACTTCTGCCGGCGTACGCGATATTGTCCGGACATTGTTCTGCGCCTCTACGGACAACGTATCCCCGTGAAGGATCAGGCGAAGTTCCTTGGGGTCACCTTTGACAGACGCTTGTCATACGTTACCCATATCGCGCAACTGAAGGACAAATGCACACAGCGTATGAACATTCTGAAGGTAACTTCCCGCATGTCTTACGGTGCTGACAGGACCACGCTTTTACGACTGTATCATGCTCTAGTCAGATCCGTGTTAGACTACGCATCCATTGTGTACGACGGAGCGCTGAACAGCACGAAGCAATCCCTCGACAGCGTACACCATGCGTGTGTGCGATTAGCCACTGGCGCTTTCCGGACCTCACGCAGAGCCGGCCTTCTTGTGGATGCAGAGGAAACTCCACTAGATCTGAGACGGAAGCGCCTCGCCCTCATTTACGTATGTAAAATCAAGCAGGACCCAGACCACCCCACGTATGACTGGATCTTCGACCATTCACTGGTCCATCTGTTCTCAACAACTCGTCAGAGCTCCTCCCGAGCCCTGTGTTCTCGCGCACACAGCTGGATGCAGAACACTGGCATTGACCTCGATAGCTTGGCCACACGACGCACCTGTCGTGTAGAGCCATGGCGCCTAACAGGGCTTTGCTGTGACCTTAGCCTCTTGCAACACCCAAAGTCGACCACTATGCCGAACGAACTGAAGCAGTGTGCGCTGGAAAAGCTTGACTCATTGGTGGGTTCCGGAGATATTTTACTGACGGATCGAAGGGCGCTGAGGGCGTGGGCTGCGCTTTCGTCAGCGGGACGACCAGTAGACGTTTTAAGCTGCCAGACGCAGCATCAGTATTTACCTCTGAACTGTACGCTATCTACCAGGTTTTAAAGCACATTCGCCGTCATAGTCACAACTTTTGTCTTATAGTTACTGACTCAGCCAGCTCAGTGATGGTACTCCGTAACCAGCTGATCTCCTCATCGCTAGTCACACAGATTTTAGAACTGCTGACCAGCATCCACTCGGATGGTGGAGAAGTGAAATTGTTATGGGTGCCTAGTCACGTGGGCGTTGAGGGCAACGAGAGAGCCGACGAAGCTGCCAAAGCTGCCTCGCGCTCCTCGCGTATTCGTTCGCTGAAGATGGAGGCCGACGATATGAAGCCAGCTATAAACCACATCGTACTCGCTGAATGGCAAGATAGGTGGCATAACGAGACAGACTGCGCTCTTAGACGCCTACGCCCGAATATCGGAAGCTGGGAGTCGAGCAGCAGGCGAAGCAGAATGGAGGAAGTGGCGCTAGCTAGACTCCGCATCGGCCACTGTTACGCTACTCACAGTTACCACCTGACCAGCTCGGAGCCGCCGGTATGCGGCTACTGCAACGCTCCACTGAGCGTGAAACACGTGTTATCTCCCAACGATATCTGCCAACAGTTGAGACTTATAAAATCACGTTTTTTTCCCGAATGCATCGCTCGACGACGTGCTAGGGGACAGTGCAGAAGTCAGCATCAAACAAGTTCTCTCTTACCTACAGAAGATCCGTTTTAACATTGTGTACAACCCCCACGTCTGACTGCGCTGAAGTAGCGTAGACTGGATGGGCGCTTGATAGCCTCAACGCGCTGAAGCGCCCCCCAAAAACCCCAATCACACACACACACATACCTACCTACCTACCTACCTACCTACCTACCTACCTACCTACCTTCCTACCTACCTACCTACCTACCTACCTACCTACCTACCACCTACCTACCTACCTACCTACCTACCTACCTACCTACCTACCTACCTACCTACCTACCTACCTACCTACCTACCTACCTACCTACCTACCTACCTACCTACCTACCTACCTACACGCCCACACGCCCACACGCCCACACGCCCACACGCCCACACGCCCACACGCCCACACGCCCACACGCCTACACGCTTTTTTTCCTTTTTTTCTTTTTTTCCCACTTTATCCGGCTTCCGCCGGTGGTGTATTTTAACATACATTCATACACATATACAAATTACACATGACACGGATCAGCTGTGTACTTTTTTAACATAGAAAACACTTCAAAGCATACAATCACCCACACAACATCAAACGCCTCATCAGCGGCATCGGCGGACCCCGCGCGCCGCGTGTGCGTGTGTGTGTGTGTGTGTGTATGTGTGTGTGTGTGTGTGTGTGTGTGTGTGTGTGTGTGTGTGTGTGTGTGTGTGTGTGTGTGTGTGTGTGTGTGTGTGTGTATGTGTGTGTGTGTGTGTGTGTGTGTGTGTGTGTGTGTGTGTGTGTGTGTGTGTGTGTGTGTGTGTGTGTGTGTGTGTGTGTGTGTGTGTGTGTGTGTGTGTGTGTGTGTGTGTGTGTGTGTGTGTGTGTGTGTGTGTGTGTGTGTGTGTGTGTGTGTGTGTGTGTGTGTGTGTGTGTGTGTGTGTGTGTGTGTGTGTTTTTTTTTTGTGTGTGTGTGTGTGTGTGTGTGTGTGTGTGTGTGTTTCGTTGTAGGCGCATGAATCACACGCCCGGAAGCAGCACAGGCCCACCCCATAGTCACAACTGGTTGATGCAAACAAAGCATAGCACATGAATTAAATGAAATGAAAGCATGAGTGAAAAGTTAATAATTTTACTAACCCTTCACTCAAACACTTGCCTCAGCCGTTCCCATTTCTGCTCGAATTTATCTAAACTGCCTTTCGCTTTGGCAACGTAATATTCTTTTTTTATTTCGAGCTTTAGCGATTGCATCATGATTTGTATACTTGGTTGAGTTGACATTAATCGTGCTTTATGTATACAGGCCTTACATAATGATATTATAAGCGCTTCTAAGTTGGACGTTTCAACAAGGAAAAACCAGTTAAATGCATTTATATGTATTATGACTTGGTATGTTGTCCTTAAATGTGATAGTATCTCCTTAATGAACAGTTGAGTTTTGGGACAGTGCCAAAAGAGATGGCTAATGGTTTCAATAGCTGTTTCACAGAATGTACAGTTACTTGATTGTTTTATATGTATTGTTTTCAAATATTTATTAGTTGCGTAAATTCTATTTACTATTTGAAAATGAAGGTATAGAAGATAAGTGGAGGTCGTTGCAGCACTAACATTATCTAAACTTCCTTCCGTGTAATTACTTATATCTGCCACCCATTTTGCTCGCAGACGTTCGTTGGAATTGTTATTTTCTGTTGAAGCGTTCGAAATAACGCATTATAAGCTTGCTTTGATAACTTTTTGTTATTCAATACTAAGTTTATTTTATATGGTATGTTTGGTTTATTTATCAGCGTCTTGTCAATACTTCTACGTACATCCTGCGGCAGACTTCGCACTAAGGTTTCGTAGCATAAGAACGTCATACTAATTCCATACATATTTTCTACTTCTTGCTTGCAATAAATTGTTCCTGTGTTTGAGTTATATAAGTCTCCTATGAAGCGTAATCCTCGTTCGTTCCAACTTCTAACTATATTTGTTGAATATTTTGTCCAATCTGAAAACCATATTTTCTCAGATATAATTTCCTCGTTACATGGTTTATATTCGCGATTGAACTTTATCAAAGCATCGATGATATCTATATAGAAAGGGTTTGATAACTTGCTTTGATTCTGTTGCAACTTCCCACATCCGTACGTTAACAACAAATCGATGTCTGGAAGTTCCTGTGTAGCGAGTAGTGTCCAGTCGGCACGTGATGTTGCCAATCGTTTCAACCACGTCAGTTTCATACATTTGATAAATGACTCTATATGCACCATGTTTAAACCGTCTTTTGATTGGGTTTGTACTAGTTTAGTACGTTTTATCTTATCTTTTTTTATGACCCCAAATGAATGCAAATAGAAGCCTCTCTAGTTCTTTTATACATTTACTTGAAGGGTTAGGAAGTGCGATGAATAAATGTACAAGTTTAGATAGTAACAAAGCCTTGACTATACATATTCTTCCAATTGGTGTAAGGTTACGTCTTTTCCACTGTTCCAATTCATTTTTTAATGCAGGCATTTTTAGTAGCATATTACGTTCCGTCACATTTGTACCGTTTCGGTCTATTTTTATCCCCAGAACTGTCAGCTCATCCACAAATTGTATGCTATGTTCTGTACTAATCTGATCTGCTAATGTCCCTACTGACATACCTGCGGTTTTTTCAAGGTTTATTTTCAAACCCGAGTGATTGCCGAAAGTGACTAGCTCCTTGACAGCTCCTGTGATTGAACGTTCAGTTCCGTCTACAAATATAATTGTATCGTCGGCGTATTGACTTATTCTTATTTCTTGATTCTGATTTATTTGTATTCCAGTCAATTGATTAGACTTCGCAACTTGTTCAGCTAATACAGCAACTGCTATGTTGAATAGATATCCTGAGGCTGGGTCTCCCTGCCTTATGCCACGTTCTAGCTGTATTTTTTTGCCGAGATATCCGTTTAGTAGAATACGTGATTGATTTTTAGTATTTAAAAATGTTTGGTCTATTAATGCTCTCAGTTTTGGGCCAAAGTTAAGCTCGCTAATGACTAATCTTAAATAATCCCAATCGACTGACTCGAAAGCCGCTTCAAAATCAGCGGCTATTATCATCCCTAGCTTTTTATTGTTATTGGTCCAGTTATTTATATCAAGCACAAGCCTTGTATTTTCTCCAATATACCGGCCGGAAGTGTAGGCTGTTTGCGCTGGGCTAATTAACTTTGGCATTACCTTTTTAAGTCTCATGGCGATTGCGGTTGATATAATCTTATAGTCTGAATTTAACAATGTTATTGGTCTCCATCCCTTATAAGTATGAGGTGATTTCCCTTTCTTATGGATAAGTGTAATGATGCCCTCACGGTGAGAAGGAAGCTCGTAACCTTCAGTCGACGAGGTTCTAACTGCCCGGTACAGAAATGGGCCTATTTCCGACCAAAAGCAACGGAAGAATTCGACAGGGAAGCCATTTGAACCGGGAGTCTTGCCTTTCTTCATCGAGTTTAATGCACTAGTTAATTCCAACATTGTTATATCCGCGTCGAGTTCCGTCCTATTGTTTGAATCTAGCCTATTTGTTATATGATTCGCTATGAATGAAGGATCTGGCGTATTGCTATCCCTGGAATTATATTTGTTTTGCAAAATATTCGAGAAGTTTTCAATTATTACATCCGCCTTTGAAATGATGTCATTCCCGTCATTGATATAATGAATGCATTTCTTGTTATAGATTCTTTTCTCTAAAGATAAAAAATACTTTGAATTTTTCTCCCCATGCTCATGCCAGGCCACCCGCGACCAGGCCACCCGCAATCAGTCCGTCAATAATTGGACGTCTTAGCTCTTCAAGTTTGGTTTTGATTATGTTTAGCTGAGTAGCATCACTTTGAAGGCCTGATGATGTAAATTTGTTTTCTGTTTCAGTAATTTCGGCCATTAACTTCGCTTCTGTTGTCCTTACGCGTTTTGCTTTTTGTTTAGAAAACTTAACTGTATCTCCCCTAATCATCATAATCAAAGTTTCATAGAAAAGGCAGTCGTTTATTGTTAGTTGTATGGATTTATAATACTTATCATCATTATACACTACGTTATCATATACAGGGACCGCGTATTGTCGGACTGTGTCGCCGATGCAAGATTTTACCGTTTTAATATAATCTTCGTCTGTTAAATGTGAAATATTAAATTTCCAGATACCATTTCCTCTTTGATTTTTACTTTGTATTGATAAGGTTATTATGTTATGGTCTGTACGATATCCTGGCAACATTTCGACATCTGACACATAATTCAAAAGGTCATCGCTAACAAAGAACATGTCTAGACGTCCACGCTTTAAAGGATTTATCCGCGACCACGTGTAACTACGGGCCATGGGATGCAACTGACGCCATGCATCAATTAAGTTGTACTTATATGATAGCTCTAGAAAAGTTTGTTTTGCATGTGTATTATTTTCCCCGACATAATTAAACGAGTCTGCAACCGGATCTATCACAAAGTTTAAGTCTCCTGCTACGATTATGTAATCGACGTTGAATTGTTCTAATCTTTGATTCAACTCTCTGTAAAAGGATGGGCGATCCTCGTTCGGTCCATAAATATTTACGAAAACATAAGATTCAGTGTTAATTTTACACGTAACTATGACGTAGTTGCCACAATCTGATCTGATATCTGTCATTACGGTGCATTGTAAGTTACTACTAAATAAAATACTTGTCCCTCGGCTTCTCGATGAGAAACATGAGTGATAAGCTTTACCTCGCCATAAGCTGTCAAAGTACGGTATTGTCTTTATTGTCAAATGTGTATCCTGTAGGAATATAATATTGAAGTTTTTGTTTCGAATGTAATGCATTACATCTCGTCGTTTTTTCTGATCGCCAAGGCCCCGGCAGTTCATAGACATAATTTTTATTTTATCCATTATTAATTAGTAATTAGTAAGTGCTTTAGACAATTGAACACTGTCCGGCAGAGCTGGAGGGACAAAGGCACGATGCAATATACTGATATTATGAAATTGTTGACCA